>VYXH01012720.1:184702-254437 GCA_013397275.1 Burhinus bistriatus
CCCCCCCCCCCCCTTCTTTTTTTCTTAAAGAAGATTAGACATTTAAATTTTCTTCTGCAACCCATAGTAACATAAGTACTTTCTTACTAATTTTAATGAAAATGTGGCTGTAACTAATTAAAGGTGGATTATCCATTTTGCCTGACAGGAAGACTTAGCTTTGTGCAAAACCTTAGACTTACCAGTTATGTGACATTGCTAAATTTCCTGCCCTTGTCTTGACATTTTCAGTATTTTCCGAAAGGAGAGTTGTTTGCCCAGGGTGCCAGCCACATGTTGTTCTGTCTTCCAGCATGTTTTTGTTCCTTGTTCATGTGCATTTACATGGTTTATTTATGTGTGTGTTTTTGTTTTCTTCAGTCTTACAGAAAATGAAGGCAGAACACTAGAAATTAGCTGAGATTTTCTTTTTTCCTCGTTCTTTCTTTCCTTTTCTGGTGTGCACTTGCACTTGTCACGTGTTCCCTCCCTCTCTTTCTCTCTCTTCCTCCCTTGCTATCTCCCCCAATCCCCTACTTCAAAGGGGTTGTGGGCAAAGCAAATGTAGTTCAATGAGGCCCTCTCTTGGCCTAATATGGTAATATAGCTCTGCAGAACTCATATCAACACAGAAGTATTTTTATGAATGAATTTGAGATCAGTTGTATAACTTGAATTTGGTTGGGACCAAAACTGTTGTTGATATTGCTAATGTTGCTGTTATTACTGTGGTTGTTATCTAACAAGTTGTTTGTTGGCTTTATTTTGTGTGTGTGTGAGTGTGTCTGTGTCTGGAGGGTGGATCCTAGGTGCTATGCAGTGGTGTGTATGTAGACCAGTTCAAATCCAACCAACACATTGCTGCAAGACTATGTGCTGGTCCCATTTGCCTTTTAAAAGATAACAAAATTTAAAATCTGTTGTACCATCTTTTACTGCAAGCCAAGTGTTCAGTAAATTGGAGAAAAGAGTGGTCTGAAGACAAATATATGTCAGCAAAACTGAGAAGATAGCTGAAAAGCAAGGATAAGAGTATTCGTATCCCTAGTTTCACCTTTATCTCAAGACTTTGAGTCATGTAAGGCTAATGTCAATCACTTTGTTACTATTTGAATTAAATTGACTTCTTTCTTATGTGCTCAGTGTAAGCACTGCCTCGGGATGGAGCTGTGGCATAGACCCCCATTTGGTGAACCTGCACACCTGGCAGTGTGGCCAATTTTTTAGGCTGACTCTGTGTGTGTATGTTTGGTTTGGGGGGAGACATATCAACAGTAGAAAAGTAAGAAAATGCCTACCGCAATTTCTTGTTTCTTTTGGTTCCAATCATCTGATGGGTCCTCAGAGACAAGTACAGACCAGGAACATGTAGGTGATGACTGACCAGCCAGAATTTCACATTTGTCAATGTGAAATCCTGAATCCACCTGTTGCTTTGATGGTGGGCTATGACCACGTTGTTTGTTCCACTTGTTTCCAGCTGGAAGATGTTTGTTGCAGCCTATTCCCGTTTGAAGCGTGGTCTGTTCTGGTCTATATAGTACTGCTGTATCTTAAACATTATAGTATCCTCTCTGAAAACATTCCAGATACCTGTGGGCGTTTGGGGAGGGAAGAGGGAGAAGTATTTGAAAACCATCGTGTTGTGTCGCCTCTAGAAAGATGATGGTCCTGAGAAAGTTTTCAGCAGGGTTTCTTTCTTGTGGGGTCCTCCTTAGTTAGCAACCAGAAAGAAGAGAATTCCTTATGGTATTCTCAAAGCCGAGTGTTCTCTACTTCAGGACCTGTTTGTCATTGGAATAATGTCACTAAGTTTGAATAAAAACTCAAAATAGTGTGCTTGTAAACTAGGATTGGAGGTTAGGTAGCAGAAGCTTATGTACCTGTTCAGTTCAAGATTTGGCCCTGAGAGATCTAAGCTTTCATTGTGTGGAGGTATTCTAACAACTCTTTAGAGTTGTGGTAAGTTGCTGTTTCCTTAATTAACTCAGTTTTCCAGAGGTTTGTATCTTGGCAGTTTTAATTCTGGCCTAAAGCTGATGATGCTGATAGCATGTTTTCCTTTGAAGAGGAGGAACTGTTAGGATCCTGCCTTTCTCCATGAGCACTTTCTCCATGACTGTGTTTTGTTCTCAGACCCTATGTCACCATCTCTTGCTGAAGGAGTGCCCTAGATAGCCCTTCAGACTTCTGGTCACAACTTCTTGAAAAAAAATTCATAGGAAGACTGGAGTGACAAGGTACCTCCATACAGGCTGACTGCTCACTATGAGGTGTTGTCTTGACTGTACCTGACAGCACAGTAGTACAGCTATGGTCTCCTTGAAACCTTCTGGAAAACCTCCCATGGAGGAGACTCCACAACATCCATTGACAGCTTCTTCCAGCATTTTCCTTTTCTACTCATTAGAAAGTTGTCCTAGTTATGCCTCAGATCATCTTTGTAGACAATTAGGGTTTTTTCCCTCTGCTTTTCACAGTGAACATGGAAAGAGCATTTACTGTCCTTTTTCAGAGGAGCTCCTTGTGCATCAGAAGACTGTTACAGAGTTGTCCCATAGTCACCTCATGCAGAATAAACAAGCCCAGCTCCCTTGGCTTTTCAGTAAAGATTGTTTTTTCCAACTATCTGAGTACTTTGTGCTCTTTTAGACTTGCTCCACTGTCTAAATTTTTCTCACAGTGTGGGCCTGATGCTGGATCCAGCCCTGCATAGGAAGGCCTGTGCTCCCATCCCTTGTTTTCAGCATTCTTAGTAATAGGTCTCAGAAAGAGATTTGCATGCTTTGTACCACCGTCGCATTTCGTAGCTCGAAACGGTCCCCAAATGTTATTCCTCCCCCACATGTGTTTGATTTGTCCTTCCTAAAAATAGCACTTCCTCTTCTTGTAGAAATGTTCTGAAATAAGTTCTTCCACATTACCTTTGATTTTGACCTTGTCTCCAGAGCCCCTTCCGGTTGTGTGTCACTGGCAAATTTTATGATAATCCAAGTTACTGATGGAAATACTTGGTAGAACCAAGGCTAAGACAAGTCCCTTCAGAAAGTCACCTGAAATGCCCTCCCAGGATGGCAGTGACCTATGACAACGATAACTTCTCTTGAGGATGACTTTCTTCAATCCCTTGTGAAGCCACTTTAGAGTAATTATATCTAGGACATGTCTCAGGAGCTTGTTTGATGGAATGTCACATGGGACAGTGACTGGAGCCCTACTAAAGCAGAGGTGCTTCTTTGCCTGCTCAGCCAGCTGTCTGTTAGAAGATGATTAACTTAGCTTGATCTGCTATTTTGGCAAAATATTGGGGGGTTTTGGGGGAGGGCAAGGTAACTTTTTTTTTTGTTTTTAACATTATCTTATTTATTGTTTGTGTGTTTACAAATTAACTGTTTGATTTGTTAAAGAATGATTTTAGGGTTTGAAGTTAGGTAGACTCTGCCTGCCCTCCACTTCTCCCCGAGAGCCATGCCCTAAGTCATCTAGGTACACTTTAGCTTGCTGGGGTTACCTTCCTAGCTCTTCTGCTGAAATTGGTTATATTATATATCTGGTAAGTATTCAGTCCATGGTACTTTTGGTGAAGGCTAATGAAAAGAAGCACAAACAGTTGAGACAAACTGTTGCATTTGTTTTCCTTCCTTGTGTGATGGTTGATCTCTGCTGTTCTTTGTTGTCTTTGTATTTTTAAGGTGTTTATAAAATTTCATCTGTTTCATTTTATGTCCCTTGCTAACTGAAGTTTCTTTAGCTCCTTGACCTTCCTTATTTTACCCACACATGCTTTTGCTGTTCCTATATAGTTGCCCTTAGCCACATACTTGTGTTTCAACTTTTTACTGTGATTCTCTTCTAATTTTCCAGTCATTAGAGAACTTTGTGAACAAGCGTAATGACCTGTGCTTTGTGCCTGTCCTCTGAGTGGGAATTGCTTTGGTTTGGGTTTTGTGCAGGTGGTGGTTTTTGTTTTGTTGTTTTGTTTTTTTGTTTGTTTGGGGTTTTTTTTAAGTCTGTTGTCCTTTATGTACTGTTGTCACATCTTAGAATTGAAAACTCATTTCATGATCACTGTCACCCAGATTACCTTCCCCTCCCAGTTCTCAATCAATTCTTCTCTATTAGTCTAGATGAAATCTGTAATCGATGTTCCTGGCTATTTATAAAGCCAGAGATGTTCAGCGCTTGTTCTGGCTGCTGCAGGCAGGAGGCAATGTCTCAGCAGCTCTCTACTCGCGTCTGCTCTCTGGTGTGAAACAACTCTGCAAAAATCAAACCCAGGCCTCCATTTCAAATGCAGAGCGCTGCCTAAATTTCAAGGGAAATGAGTAAATGCATTTCTGTTAGCAAGTGTTTGCTTTCCAGATGATATCTTGTATGTCTTTGGAAAGCTCAAGGTAAAAACTCACGTTATCAGTTAACTGGATTTTCCTTAAGTGTTTCTACCTTGGAAGCAGAGGAAGGACAAGAATATGGATGGGTTTTAAAAGGGCGTTACTCCTGCTCTGGCTTCTGAAGCACAGAGGAGAAAATGCACACAGTAAATGCATGTATACACATGTGTGTGTGCATATGCAGAATCCCCAGGTTCCAGTTCCTCTTCCACAAGTCACTTAATGCAAGACCATAGCAGGATCTTTTCAGTCTCTATTTGATCCCTATTTTATAATATTTTATCCCTACTTTATAAGTGACTACAATTCTTGCATTTATTTGAGAGAAGCTGCCATGCTTACTAATTTGGCAAGTATTTTGAAAACCCACAGGGAAGTATTATAACTTTGCAGGAATGGTGTTGTTCACCCAAGCGCTGATGAGGGGTGATAGTACTGTATACTTTCACTTTGAGCACTTTTGTCAATATTCCTGATTTTTGGATGTGTTTTTCTGCACTCACAGTAGTTTAAGGAGGTGATAAAACATTGTTTTAAATTGTTTAAATGCTGAAATTTGTTTGAGGTTTAAACTTTAACTTCATTTTCTTAGTAGTGGAGCTTAACTTCAGCAGTGCTGAGCCATCTCAATTCCCTTCGAAGCTCAGGGTTGCTTTCAGTGCTTAACCTGTCTTATAGTTAAAATGTAAATTTTAGTTTCATAGCTGGGTTTAACTGTCTAACAGAAAGCAGTGGAGTCCAGCAATTCTAGGTTGCAATGACACATTAGTGATGAATATGATGTAATAAAATGTGTGTCAGCAAAACTGCCTAGATATCAAACTTTAAAAAAAATGCATTGAACTACTGTATACATTTTTATTTCAAATTAATAACTTCAGCAACAAGATGCTTCCCAAGATTTAATATGTATGACAGACTGGATCCTTCATGGCTGTCCTGATCTGTTGGGTGCATAATGTTTTCAGTATCTCTTTTTCATATGTATGTATGTACCGACAGGAGGTTGGTTTGAATCTCAGTGTGTGTTTTGTTGCAAAATGTGCCCATTCCAGTTAAAGCAGGTAGTATACGCTGGCTAGTTTGTCTATTAAGGAGTAGTAAAGTGTGTGTGCACTTAAGGGAAGATGGGTGGGAGAGAGTGAGTGTCTGAGGGCCAGAAAAGGAGACAATGAAAGTATCAGTTTGTAAATCAGACTAGCTGTGTTTTGTGATACCATAACAGGCTTTCTGGTAGACAAGGAAGGGGGCAGTGCAAGCAAGGGCCCTCGCCCTTGTTAATGCCAGAGGCTTCGTACCCTCCGAAAGCAAGATTGGCTTCCTGGGGTCTTTTTGTTTCATTTCTTTAAAAAAATATTTCTGTTTTATTTGTTTATTATGAATGTCCAGTCCCTCTTCTTGCCTGGGTGAAAACCATTGTATGAAGATTGTACGAAGGGGCCAGGAGTCAGGACTGCAGAATATGGTTGTCCAGTGACTGGGACGTCTTAGCTGAGTGGTAACATTATTAATTTACTTTTCTGTTTTCTGTTTCCTTCCTTCTGCTCCCCCTGCAACACTCCTGGCATTGCAGGTTTCTAAAGTCAATGGGATCACTCGAATGTCATCTCCGAGTGCAAATGCAGCCAGTGCCAAAAAGATGAGAGAAGTCAGACCTTCACCGTCCAAAACTGTGAAGTACACTGCAACAGTGACAAAGGGAACTGTCACATACACCAAAGCCAAGAAAGAACTGGTCAAGGAAACCAAACTAAATCACCACAAACCCAGTTCACCTGTCAACCACACAATCTCAGGGAAAATAGAAAGTAGCAATGCAAAAACCCGCAAACAGGTGCTATCCCTTGGAGCATCCAAGTCTAACAATACCGCTGTTAATGGTGTAAAAGTCAATGGCAAGTTGAACCAAAAGACATGCACTAAGGAGGTGGGGAGACAGTTGAGGGAGGGTCTGCGCAATTCGAAGAGGAGGCTGGAAGAGGTGAATCACATAGACAAAATACAGTCGCCCACCAAGAGAATGAAAGGGGCCATCAACTTGGCAGAAGCTGCCAGCAAAAAGGCAGCCGTAGAAAAACCTTTGCTGAATGGACACCTTAAAAAGGAAGTGCCAGAGAAGAGTTTGGAAAGAAATAGGCCGAAAAGAGCCACTGCTGGAAAGAGTACGCCAGGGAAACAAGCACATGGCAAAACTGAAAATGCCTCCTGTGAAAATCGTTCTACCTCTCAAGCGGAGTCCTTGCACAAGCCACAAGACTCAATGGGAAAGCACGAAAAGGGCAGTAGTAAGTCTGGGTGGGGGATGCTGGGGGAGATTCCCATCCTTAGGCCCTCCACCAAGGAATTTCATGACCCACTGATATACATTGAGTCAGTCCGAGCTCAGGTAGAGAAGTATGGGATGTGCAGGGTGATTCCTCCTCCAGACTGGAGACCTGAGTGCAAGCTAAATGATGAAATGCGGTTTGTGACACAGATTCAGCACATACACAAGCTAGGCAGGCGCTGGGGACCCAACGTGCAGCGGCTGGCCTGTATCAAGAAGCACCTCAAATCTCAGGGCATTACCATGGACGAACTCCCACTCATAGGTAAGGGCTGTGGTTTCATTGGCCTTTTGCTGCTGCTTGTTAGTGTCCATATGCAACTTTATGCTCAGTTTGCCTTTATGCTTAACTGAACCCCTGTTCAATTAACACTGCAGAGCACTGGATCTCTCTCTTTATCCACTGGTCAGGCACGATGCAGGTAGATTGTTGGAAAGCTTTCCCAGGAGACTGTATTGCCACCTTCCTCCTGCCAGCTCTTTATTTCACCCAGAGAAAAAAATGCTATGTGAGGTCTTGGCCTCCAGATTTCAGGATCTTCTCCTTTCCCTGCTGTTTATTTTTGTAGGTAGTACAACTACAGGTATTGATAGCCTCAGTCTTAAGTGTTGCCTCAGAATATTTTTCAGAGCTTTCCAAAGACGTTTTCCAAACAGGTTGCAATGCTGCCAAGCTTGAATACAAATATTTTTTTCCCTCTTCCTTTAAAAGCATTTAACCAAGGGGGAAAGAAAATATCTCGGAACTGACTTCTATTTGGGTACTCAGACACTTAAAATCACAAATTTGCAGTGACCTGCTGACATTTAACAACCATTAAGTGTCAAGAATAGGCAGTAAAATGTGGTTGATTGCAAAATGGAGGTTTCATTATTTCTCCCAGCAGGTGTCTGCCAGGGCTAATGCCTGAGTGAGAATCACTTATTTAACAGAATTCTTGGTTTATGGTCTGCTGTCAAATATGACACGTGACAAAAATGTGACAATAGTTTGTAAAAACATGACAACAGTAGCATACAAATGAACTATTCAGTGAGCCACCTCCATCTCTACTGCCTTTGCAGCCATGACATAGTAACAAACTTGTGTTTTTAATTTTTGTTATTTCTCCCCTTTGTTTTTGAAGTGTTTTGAGTCAGAGCTCCAGGACCTGCATGTTGCAACTTGAGGCTAGAGTTTTGCCTTTGAGGCATTACCCGATCAGAGGCAGCTATCAACACTAGTTGGAGGACACACTTTTCTTTTTAAACTGTTCACAACACCCCCCACCCCCACCCCGCCCATCGTTTCCTAACTTTATTTTATATTACATATGGTGAGTGAAAATGCGTAAAAGCACACAAAGAGATTGCAGAGTTTATGGTGAACCAATGCAGGGCACAACAGAAAAATGACAGAATTTAAGTAGAAGGAACAAGGATTAGTGCTCTGTTGCAATAGCCATGCAAAAACGTTCAAGGAAATCTGAAAATTAAAATCACTCAAGCAGCAGTAAATGAACATTTTGTATGCCTAATGTATGCAATGGTTGTATGCTAATAGAGAAGAATAATGGATTAAATTTACATTGGTAAGAGAGAGAAGAAAATGTGCAAGACAGCTCGATTAACACTCGTGGAACAATGTTAACTTTTTAATGAAATACCTTAACTCGGCATTAAGATGGCATTACTGTTAATTATTTGTATTATTTAAGCACCTAAGAGCCTAATTAATAGGCAAGGATTCTATTCTGCTGGGTGCCATATAAACAGAGCAAACAGTGGTCTCTTACAAAATTTGCATCCTATGTATTCTTTCTGCAGTTAATTTCCTACCTATTTTGTGTTTAAAATTAAAAACAAAATGGAGAAAAGAAGCTGGAGATCATCAGTGTACAAAAATGAGAAATCTGTTGGTTCCAGCAGGAAAGATTTAAAATAATCTGTGGTGATAAGTGCACACTTAAATATTTAAATAGACATGAGTACATGCCCCTCCTTTCAGGGCCAAATCGCATTTCCATTGAAGTAAGTGGGAGTTTGCCAATGATTTGTGTAGTCCCAGCATTTGGTATTAAATGCATACCTGAAGATTTAATATTTTTTTAAAACAAGGTTGCTCACTAGGCAATTTAAAAATATTCCTAACTTAGTGAAATTAAGACAATTAAAAAAAAAAAAGTTGGACGCTATTTCTGCATAGTGTGCTAGGTCTCCTATTTAAGCCATTTTGCTATAAGTGCTTATAAATAGGGTTAAAATGCCTTCTTTTTTTTTTTTTTTTTCCTCCTCCTTCGACCTTTCAAGGAAAGTTGGAGCAACATGTTTAGGTCGATCATGGAAAACATCAGCCTGAGATATAAATGCTTCCAAAAGTTATGACTATACGAAATGGAATTATAATTGAGACCATTTTGTAAATCTTAGCTGTAGCTGGCCCTACGGAGGATCTGCCAGATATGCGAGGCTCCAGTTGAATGATGTGCTACTCTAGCTTTAATATTGCAGAGTGATTATGAGGATTCCATGATGCAGGAGAAAAATCACTATTCTTAACTAGCTTATAAACAGTGCTGTAACTACGACCTTAAGCTGGGTGTGTGCTGTTTGTGCCACTGGACAGCACATATAATGTTAAACCTGGACCACACTTTTTTCAAAGTTAGCAATATGTTACTCAGCTTTATGTAGGTTGATGAATCTATTGGAATGGAAAGCCATCTTAAATTATGCCTTCAGCTTATTCATGAATTGTGCATAAAAACACTAGACCAAAAAAGTAACAGCCTGTAATAGGGGCCAGCTTGAAAGTTAGTTTATTGGGAAAATTAAAGAGGAAAGAACGAAAACCTTTGAAATTTGTGTGGGTTTTTTTCCAGTGGTGTTGGCCTTTTCTCAGCTTCCAGACTTAATGATTTTGACACCCCACCCCCCCAACCCCCGGCAAATTACTAAATTGGATAAATCCACTGCCCTGTGGCCCTGCCTCCACCCTTGTCATATACTCCTCAAAGCCTTACCCTTGTTTTTGGCTGCAGCCAAAAACCTTTCCCCTCTTTTCACACCTTTGCCCAGCACGGTGCAGGCAGCATTAGCGAACAGCTTCTGGTGCTGCTCTGCCTCGGTCGCAACCATTGTCATCCCAAAATGTTGCACGCAGGTTTACACTGCTGAGCCTCCCTCCGCACTGGATTGGTGCAAGGAGTGGAAGAGGGGAAAGCAGAGGGGAAAAAGAGAATTGGGATAATCTAGGTAGTGTATGAGATGCAGCACGGGGTAGTTTGAATAAAGTAATACTGCTTGCAGTAGCAAGCATGATGATATGACTGGCCCTTAAGATGCTGTAGCTCTGCATCTGACAGTAAATATTTACCATAATGCTACTTCTTGCACTTCTCTGTTGTATAATAACATTTCTAAGTGCTGTGAAACAGCTGTGGCATAGTGATTTTTTACTTTTCTCAAAGAAAAAGGGGAAGGAGAGGCTATGTGGTGGCAGTGACGTTGATGCAAGTTTTGTATTAATTCTCTTTTTTCCTTCAGCAGTGCCCTGTTGAATTGTAGGTGGTCTTTGGTCCATTTCTTCACTCTTTCTACTGATGATTTATTTCTGTGCTTTGAGTGTATTTGTGATGTTTCTTTTATTGTTCCTCATCCATTTGGCTGGTTTTTATGCTGCAGTTTGTATAATCCTCCATTCTTATTTTTTGGCTGGAGTATGAAATGTGCTAGTCATCTTAAAACATACAAAAACATAATGGAGTATAAAATATGGATGGCCTCAAACTGGAAGAATAATGTGTCTGGCACGTTTTTATGCAGTTGCAGGCACCAACCCCAAACAAGCCCCTGCTTCCCTTGGGTTTTTTTTAAAGGATTTTTCTACCTGTAGTGAAATTGATGATGTTACTGTGCTCCTTTTAAATACTAGCTGTATTCAAAGTGTTGTGCAGACATTGAATAATCAATGTTTCATCTCCACAAAGGATAGGTACTTGTCTTTCTGATTGCCAGTACCCATCTTGACACTTGTTTTGCTTCTTCCTGGTATAAACCAGATGTGGGACCTGGTGGTGGGTGAGGAGAGAGTGGGAGTCTGTGGGCTTTTAAAGAGCTGGGCAACTCTCATCTCCCTGACCACTGGATAATGACCAGGGCAGGACGCATGTTAGGAGATAGCTGGGGGTGCTCTGAGAACAGAAGGGAATGAAACTCGAGGAGGAGAGCAAATTTAACCATAGGGAAAGCAGTTGAAAATAGCAAAATACAATCTGTTGAATGAATTGATCTAGCAAAGCAGTGGCACACACCTGTCTTTCGCAGGAGGCGTACAAGATAGGGACAATCCTGCTCTGGTGCCCAGGTGACTGGAGCTGTATGGGTGGTACATCCCATATGTGCCCAGCCTGGTAGCGCGCTTGGCGTGAGCTGCCTGCAGCTTTCCTAACCTGCTCCTGTGTTTCCCTTTCCCCTCCTCTGCTGCCCGGCACATGCGGACCCCAGGAGGCTGTGAGCTCGACCTGGCCTGCTTTGTCCAGCTGATCAACGAGATGGGGGGGATGCAGCAAGTGACTGACCTCAAGAAATGGAACAAGCTGGCAGACATGCTGCGCATCCCCAAAACTGCACAGGATAGGCTGGCCAAGCTGCAAGAAGCCTACTGCCAGTACTTGCTCTCCTACGACTCCCTCTCCTCTGAGGAGCACAAGAAACTGGAGAAGGAGGTCTTGCTGGAAAAGGAAATCTTGGAGAAGAGGAAAGGACCTTTGGAAGGACATTCGGAGAATGCCTACAAGTTCCATTCCTTGCCCCGGTTTGAGCCCAAAAATGGACTCATCAACGGCATGGTTCACAAAAATGGCTTCCGCAACAAGTTAAAAGAAGTCGACGTCCCACTGAAGACGGGCAGGCGGCGGCTCTTTGCTCAGGAAAAGGAGACCACAAAGGAGGACGAGGAGGAGGAGGAGGGAGTTCTTAGCGACTTACACAAGTGTATATACAAGGTAATGAGGCAGGCTCTGCCGATTTTGTTTTGCAGAACTGATGATGCTGTCATCTGGGTGGCATCCGGGTGCAAAACCAGCTATGTGGGGGGAGCTGACAGGCTGCAGTGCCACCCCTAAAGTAGCAGCGCAGCCAGCGGCTATCACAGCTGGGCGGTCTGGTGGCTTTATCCTGATCTGCCTGGCTCTTGCGGGATGTCTGGAAAAGCTGGAAGGTGTTATTGTCACGAGATGCACTGGGCTCTGCCCCCCTTCATCTCTTTGTGAGAAGTTCCCTGAATAGCTGTATCCCAATTATCCTTGCAGACACAGTTTTTGTTTTCATTTTCTAGTGACATTTAAAGTAATGTTCTGCTTTCTCATTCCTGCTTCTTGCAAGTTTCTTGTTGAGCGAAGTAGTGCTCCACATCAAAACTAACATCACTAGAAATACTACTACATTTAGAAAGGGCAAATTGAAATGCAAACAATATTTTCATCCACGAAGCCAGATTTTGCTCAGCACAGTCACATGGACACTTAGTCTTCCACATATCAAGTACATCCATTTACAAAGGAATGCTGACTCTTTCACTGTATTTTATTTGGCAGTCTCCTACTCTGGAGCAGGACTTGGCACTGCAACTCGCAGTGCAATTTTGAGTTGCATTGAATTGTTTAGCCGTGCTCCGAGAGAAATATAGCATTGAGTGCCTGTGCCCAGTAAAGGAATACACTGTTCTTCCCCTTCCAGTCTCACTTCCATCACCAGGAAATGAAGCCAGATAGCCCAAAGTGGCTTATTGTTAAGCTATTTAGGGAGTGCATGAGCTCACGAAGAGCTTTAAAAGCTTGCTTCAGGTTTCTCTTGCAGCCTGTTATGATTTGTCAGCCCCGCAATTTTTTTATTTGGGGACTCCAGCCTCAATCCCACCTTTGAAAAGCAATCTCTTCGCAAGGCTGCTGTTGGAGAGAAGCTTATCTAATGACAGCAGCATTTGTGAATAGTGAAGTGGCATTGCTGTGCTTAATATCCTGTGCTTAATGATGTTAAATGAAAAATTTGATACAATTTACCCTGACTGCTGTATGAACAACCTCAAACTTAGTGGGGAAATGCCTTCATCTTCTTTTCCAGTCCAAGTCCCAAGTTAAAGTTTAGAAGATACAAAGTAACTCAAAAAGCAAGATTACGATTTGTGATAAGTATGCTAATGAGACTTAGAAAATCAAAAAAGGCAAGCAAGCAAAGTGCAACTGGTATAACCAGCCTGGGTCTGTTGAGCCCTAGACCTTTACCCTGTGAGACTGAGAGCTCCCAAGTCACTGCTGCTGCCCAAAAAGCACTGGCAGTACTGACAGCATCAGATCCTGTATGAGTCAAACAATACCTGGTAGAACTACTTTTGTTCTGAGCATAGAAGCTGTTAGAGACGAGCATCACTGAGCCTGCGGGCCAGTGCTCTCCCCACCCACCAAAGCAGCTGCAGCACACAGAGCCTTTTGGGCAATGCCTCAGGTTGTCTGCCGTGGTGCTGGCAGCTTCCCGGACACTGGGGCTTGCCTGGTTGAATCCCATCCCACGTTCATCTGCAGCGCAGAGACTGGGGACTGCTGTCACAGGCGATGGACTGGGGATCGAAAAGGGGGAAGCAAAGCTGCGGTGGGTTTCTGGAGACATCCCTGCTGTGGAGTGCCCTGCGGGATGCCTGGTCAGTGTGAGCGCAGAGGCAGGCACGTAGTTTCATTTTCACAGCACTTGAGGGGAAAGCCCTGTAGAAGGACTGATGCATGAGAAGAGGTTATGTCACCTAGAGCAAGCCTCAAGACATAGAAATCAGAAATTATGCAACAATCTTGATGCACCAGGGTAACGCCCAAGACTTGTAAAATGACTATAGTTCATCACTAGGCTTTTTAGTAAGACTGAGGTAAGGTGGTGCTGGCTTTTAGGTTTAAGTAGAGGGTACTTCATGGCATTTTATGAAACAAGCCTTTTAATACTGCATTCTCTGCTCTTCTTGAATGATGGTATCCTTCTGCGTGTGTGTCTGTGGAGGGGGGAGTATTCATTATCTATTAATGTGTTTCTGAGAAAATCTGAAATTTGTTTAACAGAACATGTCATCATGTTACAGTTTCCACAGATGATGGGATTGTAATGGTTCCTTTCTAAAGTACATTGCTAATTCTAATTAAAAATAAAAAACGCACACAAAACCAAAAAAAACCCCACCCCTTTGATAAATGCCCAGGTCAAATAGATTGAGGGCTGGAGGAGAACATCATAACCACATGGCTGTAGTCCAGTTTAGGCCATAAATTCTATGCCTCAGACTATGAAGAGGCCATGCGTTTAGGATTTCGCACAGTAATTTCTGCAGTCAGCACATGCTTGAGCTGGAAAATCTCTTTAGAAAGAGACATCCAGTCTTCCAGGAGCAGTTACCACCATATCACATGTCAAGGTTAGAGTAAATCACCTTTGTGTTTGGCTGACTTTCTTCCAGGGCTCCCAAATTATTTTCAGTGTTGCTCCTTTCCAGGCTGTAAGGCCTGCTCTGCTTTTAAGTGTGTGCTGTAGGCTGCTGTGCTTGCCTTCTTTACTCTAAATGTATGGCTTTTCTACCTGAGTAATGAAATGTTGTCGTTTGTAAGTATGTGAAGTAAACTGCTGTCATCAAAGAAGAATCTGCTTGCAAGATTTTCACTCTGCTCTTCTTTCCCCAGTTTTAGCTCTGAAAATACTTTAAAAATCTGTACTGGAGCTGCCTGAAAACAACATTTGTTTCCATACAGAACAAAGGCTTATTAGCCCCCATTAGAAAGACAGACAGAAGAAATCACCAACGCAAGTTTTGCCAGCCCTCGCATGAAACTGTCCCGGAAATCCCGTGCTGAGCTCTCTTCAGCCAGGGACTTGGCATTTTCGAATTCTGCTTAACAGGAGTCTCTCCTTCCTGCCTGTGACTATTGTGAAATCTGTTTTCTGATTATTTTTATGGTTGCTTTAGCATATTTAACATTCATAGTGTTGCAGTGTCCTTTTCTGTGCCTTCCCTGCAGGCTTGGTGGTGGTGGTGGTGATGCTCTGGGCTGGCTCTCACAGCTGCCACAGAGGCTGTGGAGAATTAGGAGAGGAAATAGGAAATTTTGTCCCTTAAACCTTCCTGTGTCGTATTGTTGCAGAAACAGAGACTCTGCTTAGTACCTTGAAGCTCCCAGTTGTTGAACTGTTGAGACATTTGTGAGGGCGTTGAAAGGGTATTTTACTCTTCAGAAATTCATTTTGTGTTCAGGTTAAATGCTCCTTTACAGCATTTTAAATTATTTTCTGAGTTGGCATTAGAAAATTTTACAAGATCACTCGGATCAAAAAAACCCACAAAAACAAACCAGCAAGACCAGACAACAAAACCCCCTCAACTGTTTAATTTGTGTTACAACTTTTAGGAGACTGAAAAAATACCAAATTCTTGATAGAGGAAGAAATGGGTATATGCAGTTTTAAAGGGCTAAACTGTTCAGTTTTTCCACTTTCTTTTTTTCTTGTTTGCTGCAAATCTGAAAAATGGAAAGACGTGGTTAATCTTGGAAGATGAGTCCTTATTCTTGTTTTTCTGTGTAAGATGAGAGGAAGAGGCAAGTAACTGAAATGAGGAAGCTGCTGCAGAGCTTGCGTTGGTTTGCGGGCGGTGAAGTCTATGCTCAAGTGTGACGGCTGTTGGTGCGGGCCCTTCATTTTATGAGAGGTTTTGTTGTAAAAGGCTGCCCCAATAAATGAATTCATGAGGGCATTAAAAGATGAAGGAAATTGCTTATTGTATCACAGAGCACCCAACTCTGAAGTTTATGGGAAACAGAGGGCCCCAAGCCCTCCGCATGTCACAAACTTTTTTGTTACAGCTAATTATGCTGCATTCAATTTAAAAAGTGACAATGTTACAGCCACAGGAGCATGGCAAAGTGATAGACTTGGCCTTTGGGGGAAAAGCTGCTTGTGTAGTTGTTTCTAGTTTACTCTTGGGGCATAGTTCTTAAATAAATTAAACACAAGAAAAGACAGAGGTGGTTTGGCAGATCTGCTTCATAGTTGGAAAACTAGAAAGGTGATAGTCCAAGTAATGAAACGTTCATTTACGTGGAGTTTTTAAGTCTGTGGTTCCTCAGACAACCAGTGGTGTTGTGGCAACCAGTGGACACAATAGGGGTTAGAGGAAGGAGTGGTAGATCTGGCGAGGGGGCAAAGATATTTTCAGCTTCATGTTTGCAGAGCAACGCTAGTCTCTTCCTGCAGCGATGGCTGTAAACCAGTATGGCCACAGCAGCTAGTGTAGCATCTGCCAGTGCTCATGGCTCACAGCTTCCCAGGGTGTTTCTTCTGCCCTGGAGCAGAGGTGATAGGGGTGTCCCTCTCAGGGCATACCAGTATGTTTGGGCTGAAAGGAGGAGCAAGTGGGTTCTCATGCTCCTGCCTTCAGAGGATGCTTCCGAGAGCATCTGGTGTTATAGGTATGTGCGAAGGCAGGTATCCAGAAACTTGGGTATAGCTCAAGCAGAAAACCAAGTCATATCCTCTTCTCGTACAGCTCCTGCAGCAGTGCCAAGAAAGAATGCACTCGTTTGGCAATTTTACTGTGTTTTACTTTTCTCAGCCTTGTAATAACAGGTCCTCGTTCCTTGCATTTGAACTGCTTTTACTGAATTGAGCATAACTAGTTTTTGTAAGCAGGTGATTACAGTAATCTTAGTAAACTCTACTTTTTGTGACCCCCTTCCATCACATATAATGCTAGTTTGATGCTGAACACTTCTGTGGATTTCCTAAGTCTTTTTCACCTGTTTGTATGTAAAGAGTGTAGCCACATGGTCCTTTGATCACATATCGGATTTGATTGTAAAATGTAGGCAGGGTTGCCTACTGGGTCCTTTGCAGCCTGTCATAGAAAGCTAGGCCCTGTCCATCTTCCTGTATTTATCAAACAGTCTTGTGCTGCACAAAGCAGTGTACGTGGCCTGCTGGGAACGTTCAGTTGGCCTTTTAGACAGTTGGTTTGGTGAGTCAATGTGATTAAATTTCTGTATTTCTTGAGGTATTTTCCCCTCAGATAAGAAATGAGCTTTAGACCCGCGTGTGTCCTGGAGAAATTGTCCTCTTTCCCCCTATGGTGATCTGGGATTGAGCATGTAAGGAAAAGAGTGAGGCCAGGGGGAATGGAGGTACAGTTTTTTATTTTCACTTCTAATTTTATTTTCTTTTTCCACAGGGTAGGTCTGTTTCTTTAACAACATTCTACCGGACAGCAAGAAACATCATGAACATGTGCTTCACTAAGGAGCCTACAGTAGCTGAAGTAGAGGTGAGGCCAACACAAGCGGTGGTAGAAGTTTTTATTTCAGGGGATTGAGTATGGGGATTCAGTATAGTTGACATTCAGGCATTACCATAAGCAGTTTAAGGCTGTCTAGTGTGGGAGAAAAACAAATGGTTAGATAGGCATGGTACTGATTCTTCCTTTTAAAATTTTTTGACAGTTTTAATAAAGGTGTTGATGAACTGAGGAACAGAAAGAATTTGTCATGTGCTGAAGCACAGGAGCCAAGAGGATCTAAATTCTGTCTTCCCAATTCATTGTTACTTTTATGTATTTATATTCTTATTTTTAAGCATGTTTTATGTTGAATTACATTGAGGTCATGAAAGCCCTGTAAATTTCTGGGGTTTATATTTTAATGAGAGATATCTTGTATGCTGAATTAGAAATGTAGTACTGCTTTCTCTTCCCACAGCAAGAATATTGGCGGATAGTAGAACAGAAGGATTGCCACGTAGCAGTGCATTGTGGAAAAGTAGATACCAATACTCATGGGAGTGGCTTTCCCGTGGGAAAATCTGAACCATTTTCAAGGTAAGATCACCAAATCTACCTGCTTTGTCAACTTGTGCCAGCTGCCCCATTGTGCTGAGTGGAGGTGGGGGTGCGAGGCTGGCAGGGCAGCTTGGCGCTGGGGATGTTGGCACCAGGAACATACACTGACATGTGACTGCCTCTGTGTCACCCCTCGAACAGGCATGGGTGGAACCTCACAGTCCTTCCTAATAATACAGGATCCATCCTGCGACATCTTGGTGCTGTGCCTGGTAAGCAAGTCTCTTTTTTATGTTTCCAGCAGCTGTAAGTGTCCTCTAAATGTGGTGGTGTAGTCACCAAAGTCTTCTCCCTCTTTCTGGCCCCTCTGTTCACCAGCTGACCAGGTAGACATGTAGTTGCATGTAGCAGGAGGCATTTAAAGGAATGAAGGCAGGTGTGCAAATAAAGAATTAATGAATAGTTGAGACCGTATACCTGGGAGGAACCAGTTGTACTTGCAGTATCCTATTCTGTTGTTGCCAGTACATCGGTGTTCTTGCTTTGTGTTGGGGTGATAAAGGACAGAGCCATGCAATTTCCGTACTTGCAAACCTAGTCTGTAGTGCTGGGCAAAGCAGCACACAAGTTTTCTAAATGAATTGTCACGAGTGCTCCAGCTGCATATGTGCAATTGCAATTTACTGGAACAGTCTCCTGTGCAGATGTTGAGTCTGAACAAACCAGCCAGGAAATAGGATACCTGTTTACAAGTACATGTACACTTGACAGCATGAAGCAACCTCCTCTGATCAATGGCATTGAGCTTGAATTATGGGTATTTGTAAATTCTCTAAAGAATCAAAAATTTTTTACAGCTATTGGAAAATAAATATGTTCAAGGGCACTGTAATGTGCTGGTAGATATTTTGTTAGTGGAAAATGCTGAATTTGTTAAATTCTCTGTGAATTATTCACTCTGGTAGGAAGACTTAAAACTTAAGGGTCAGCTCGCGGGTAGAACAACATTTTCAACTGAAATGCCCTCTTAAAGTCTCTTTTAATTAGAAACTGCAGTTACTCAAAACTCATTTTCAATCTCTTTGTTTTAGGAGTGACAATTCCTTGGCTAAATATTGGCATGGTCTTTTCTACCTCATGCTGGTCTCGAGACCAAAATCACCTTCCATACATTGACTACTTACACACTGGTGCTGATTGCATTTGGTAGGTATTCCTGTGTTTTGTTTTCTTCACATTCTCCATGGTGGCTGTCTCTAGGCTGATCTTAACAGCAGCTTGGGTAGTACCTTTGCATGAATGAATCTCATGTTGAAGGTCTGGTGTGTGTGATTACACTTTGAATGGGAAGATGTAGAATAAACTTAAGTGATGGAACACCCTTTCCTGGAAGAAAAGTTTCACTTTATCTTCCACACTCTATTCTGAGATATTTAGCAATAAACTGTTTGCACTTCACATAGGGTTTAATATAGGGAAAGTTTTCATGACGTGGCAGCCAAATGACAGCTAGTCAAGGTAGGCTTTCCTTAGGCTAACAGAGACGCGCTTGTCAATCTAGATCCGTGTTGTCACTCGTAAAATGATTGAATCCTTGCTCTGACTAAATAGGCACTGCTTTCTTATTTTATGCAAAATATCTGATACTCACTACCTACCAGGTCCCTAGTATTTTCTCTCATATGAATTTTTTTCATTATCACATGATAATCATTTTTAATATGATTACACACATCATTCTAGTGTCTGAATGTGGACATCACCAGTTAGCTGCTAGCTACGTTTCATATTTTGTAGACTCTTCGTGCAAATAGACTTAACACTCACTTCATCAGTGGTTTTGGACATGGTGAATCCTTCCTGAATTCAGTGCATACATACTGCTACAGATAATGATGAGTTAGGTTGCAATAGAAGTACAACAGCTGATGGAGGGATCAGAGGAAGCAGGTGCTGCTGGCATGTCACGTGCCTTTCTGCCAGGTTCCTGTGATATTAGTGTTGATACCCAAGAGGATCATCAGTGAGAACAATGAATGATAAGCACTGTAACTGTGTTTCTTGATGAGAGAACATGCAATAAATGGAGAAGAAAAGTTGGTTAAATGGTGTCCCCCTGCAAAGGTGAGAAGCTGGCTCTGTTTCAGCAGTTCCCCATTTGAACCCTGAGCTGTGGAAGCCTTTGGCTCCTCGTGTTGTGTGACGGGAGAAGGCCTGCAGGAACCTCTTTGCATCCAGGAGTCCCCATGGTGGCAATGGCAGTGGTAACTGCATTTCATTCACCTGCAAAGCGTGTACTTCAGCCCTTACCTTTAATTCCCTTCTCAGCTGGCACTGACCCAGCTGTCACTGCGAAAGCACATGGCCCAAAAAAAAGGATTTGAAATCTTGGAGGAAACTATTAAAGCAGGAGCTCCTCTCTTTAAATATTTTAAGTTGGAGAAATGTTTGTGATCCTACCGAGGGGTAAAGGTAAACACTGGATTATGCTGCAGACATGGGACTTTCTGTCACTTTCTGTCATGGGCATTTCATGGCTCTTCCCCCTCTTCTGTGAATCAGGAATCTGTAATCTTTTATAATAATATACTATCAGAGCAAATTGCTAAGCAAGCTATGTTGTCCTCAACCCATAAGGTTGAGTCTGTTTCTATGACATTCATCTAGTCTTAAATGACAGTAACTTCCAAACAGAAGACATTCAGGAATCCTGTAATGAAGTTCTGAGGCCACTCTTCATACTGTGCGTGTCAAAACGTGGGATTGAAAAGACTTGAATGCAGCAGCCAGAGTTTTAGGAAAGGCTACTCTTTCTGTTTTTCCAAGCCAAAAGAATAAAACCGAAGAAGCCATTTGCTTTTTCTTGATACACTTACTTATACACATAAGTACATAGCTTCAGGTGTACTTGTGATGACTGCCTTGATGAAACATGGATAGTAAGCAGGAATAGCTCCTAGGAAGGAAGAAGTGAAATTCCTTTGTCTATAAAAGCTATTCTTTGGCAAGACTGCCAGGCTGAAGTGTCAGGCTAATATGCATCATTAACTCATTACAACTTTTAGTATTGCAATAAAGTACCCAACTTTATTGAGGAAAAGATTAATTTAATAACTCTAGGTCTGGTGTAATATCTGGAGTAGCCCTGACAGCATTGATTCAGTGATAACAAAGCAGGCTACTGGGCACCAAAGCTCTTCTCTGTCTTGCCAAGTCCATCCAGCATCCAGAATTCTTCTCTTCCAGGGACAGATCCCTGTACTGCTAAAATCAGTGGTGCTTCATTTACCTGTAGATTGCTGAGATCACTGTCTAATCTCTCAGATTTACCTCCTGAAGAGGAAACACAGGAGAACTCAATTTTTCATGCAGGGCAGAGGCCAGTGACCTAACCTTTTTATTCAGGAAGGATCCTCAGTGCCCATTAAAAGAAGAAAATCTTGTTCTGCCTAAGACACTCAGAAGTCTACGCTGGCTGCTTGCTTTCCATTTTTAGAGGTACATGAAGAATTGTGAGTGAAATTGCAGCATACGCCTGAGTCCTGCCAGTAGTCAGATAGTCCCATGCACTTCTCTGCTGCCCCTCCTCTTCACACACCCTTCCCGTGCTTTTTCCTGGGCCAGTCTTGTGAGGGACTGCACGCTTGAATCTTTCAGCTATTCCAGCTATATTTTCTGATTCTACAAGAAAAGAGTGGGCTCTGCTGTGTTCTGGATTTGAATTTAAAATATTTTCATCGCCATTTAAAATCTGTTATTATAGTGTAACTAGAATAATACTCTACACACATGCAGCTGTCACTGTTAGCAGCACAGGTACTGCAAAGTATTCGATAACACAGCATGCATTTAAAATTGCTGTTGGGACTTGATCATCAAGATCTTCCACTTCACCCCTCTGTAGCCCTGGGATTTCTTAGCAAGGTCCTAATCGTTGTCAATACGTACATAAGGAGTTGGTCTATGTACACCTGGGCATCCAGCTCATTAGAGCCCTTATTGTGGCTACAATTAGCTATATGAGTAGATACTGTCATCTTTTCTGGATATTTTCTTGTCTTGAAGATCAACGAAGACAAACCGAAGTCGTCATCAGTATAGTGAACAGTAACAAGATGTTCAAAATATAGGAAGTACAGCCTCTTACAGACTAATCAAGCAGGATAACTCTGTGTGATGCATACAGAGTTAATATTAGTGCATATTATAAGCAAATATCCTGACAAGGTCTGTAAGGCCAGCAGAACGCTTTATGAAATTGGTGGAGAGTCGTGATGGATGACAAGAAAACTGCACCCTTTCCCCAAAATCTGTCCAGTTTCTTTCTGTTCTCTTGTTGCCAAGTTTGGAAAAAGGTGTGTGTGTGTGTATGTGTCTGGCATGGGCACAGATGGGCTCCAGATTGAAGTCTCATTGCTTAAAGTGAACTAAGATAAGGCTTTATAAATCTGGAGATGCTTTTTATTTGCCTGAGCATATCAAATCCAAATAAAGTAATGTCACAGATAAAGCCCAACATGGCAGCAACTGAAGACGGGTTTGGGAATCCCAGGATTTGCACTGTGTTTCCCACCAAGCTGTGCTGCTCAGTTCGCAGTCATCAGGTACCAACTACCAAATCTTGGGAACAGGTGTCTCCTGGGCGAACGTAAACCATTACTGTTCTGGCAGGGTGCAAACGAGTAATGGCTAATTGTCACCATATTGCCTCCCTGCATCCAGCAAAATAGCAGTTCTCTGCATGTATGAAGCTAAGACCTGAGACTCCTACTTTATTTCTTGTCACTTCTGCATAGGGAGCACTGCTGGCAGTGAGCACAGAGAGGACAGCTGCTTCTAAAGGAGAGGACAATGTGTAACTTGGCATATACCCAGCAGAGTTTTAAATCTCTCTTGCTGCTTTGGCTGCTCTTAGTCAGATCTTTCTTTTGTTGCCAGGGAGAGGAGGGATGTGGGATTTGTTTAGTAAGCAAAGCAAGAAGGTCTTAGGCTACTTTGTGTACTAACAGTAAAGGTGATTTGCGGTTTCTTGATTGTTACGAACAGAAAACATTATTAAATAAAAAGATCCTTTGGTTAATGCACAGGTAATAAATACAGCCATGTAGGATAAAGATAACAGAACGTATATTGGTGCTCATGAGATGCAAACTTCTGCCCATAATTAGCGGTTTTGGTGCCATTAAAATGAACATCATTCTATTGCTGATTTCTCTCCTTTGATTCTACAGAGCACTGAGTGTTCACATTTCTCTTTTGAGGATTTTTGGGTTCTTTGGCATCTGGTGAACACCATCAGACTGAGTCTAAATAAACAGCTTTCCATGAATCCTCAGTGTTTTACCAAAAAGAAACCTGTCTTTAATTTCTTTTAATCCATGTCCTGGTCTGAACTGCCTGTTACTGTGTAGCTGTGGACCATTATTTACTCCACAGTAAACCTTTCTCTTTTCCTCTGACAAAACAACAGGTATTGCATTCCTGCTGCGGAGGAGAACAAACTTGATGATGTGGTACATACCCTGCTGCAAGCCAATGGCACTCCAGGGCTGGAAATGCTTGAAAGTAATGTAATGGTAGGTTAATACTGGGAGAGGTATTCCCATTTGAGAACCCAAGGCTAATCAGAAGGCTGGTTGTTTGGGATTTATTTGGTTTTGTCTTCCTCTACAATGATGCAGAGGCTGTTGTTAAAATCTGGCTACTTTGTACTTGCAGTGTTTACCCACTTGGCTTTTTTCTAACAAGGCTCACATGTTAAAATGTTGAAATAAAAATAAATGTGGCAGTGCATTAAATGTCCATTTTTAATACTGTCCATAATGTATTTAACCCCACAAAGGGAGTGTTTTGTAATCAATTAATCTGCCACGATTGACATTTCATGATGCCAGCATGGGTATGAGAAGCCTAATACTTCAAAGGATTTCCAAGTATTTTTGACTCCCTTGTTTATTTTGTGGGTAACAAGTTATATTTAGTGCATTTAAGTATAAATGTGGGAGCCCACAACATAAACAACTCCCACAGCTATCCATGTTAACACCTCTAACAGAAGTGCAGTAGCAAGGTGGATTCAATGCCAAATCTAAAAAGATCTAGATGGAAAACCAAATGGCCTGCGTTACTTTCTGTAGTAAGAATCTATCTGTAGATAGAATTGTTTTGCGGCTTTGTGCTTGAGATTGTTTGGCAAGTGAAAGTTTAAACTGTTGGTTTCAAAAGAGCCATTTTTTAAATTCTCACTCCAAAGACTAAGCTTCAGCATGCGCAAAAGGGAAGAGAGAAAGCAAACAGAGCTGAGCTGTTAGCAGAGCACAGCTTTTTTCCATAGTAGCTTGTGGCAGTACCCAGCAAGGAAGGGGATGTAAGTGTAAAAGAAAGTTCTGATTGATTTGTTTTTCCTTCTTTTATTCATTTTTTTGTTTTGCTGTTATGTCTTTCTAGATCTCCCCAGAAATCTTGTGTAAGGAGGGGATCAGGGTGCACCGTACTGTACAGCAGAGCGGGCAGTTCGTTGTCTGTTTTCCTGGATCCTTTGTGTCTAAAGTGTGTTGTGGCTATAGTGTTTCTGAAACAGTGCACTTTGCTACCACCCAGTGGACAAGTATGGGTTTTAAAACAGCCAAGGTAAGTTGAGAAAAGGAGTTAAAATGGATTCATGGCCCTGCCATCTAAAACAACAGCAAACCAGACATTCCAGGATTGATAGTACTGTGAGACTAGTACAACTACGTCTATTATTGTGGACTATTAAATAAAAAAAGGAAAAAGTTCTGCAAGGCCTAAGATGATCCAGTGTTTTCAGAAAAACAACAGAGGTAATAATTGATAGCTCAAAACTTGTGTATATTTGAAAAATTCAGAAGATTGTTATGCCTGCAGACCAGTTTGTGAGGAAGCTTTTCAAAAATCCCTTCAGAGCAAATGATAATACATTGTATTATGCTTACTAATTTTTTTCTAAGTGTTTTCTAGAACCATTAGAATCTCAGGTGCAAATATCTGAATAACTGTGCTTGTTAGTTTCTCTGATAGGCAGAGTCAATTAATACTCACAGCTTTATTGCTTGCCTTTCTCTGCCCCTTCATTCAGGAAAGGCTGTATCAGGGCAATTTCATTTTTTATCAACTTGAAAATCCTTAGGTTCACTGGCCAGCCCATCCAATACTAAGCTGTAAATAAAATCAACTTCCCGTTCCCTTTTCACACAACTGAGGCAGGTTGTCTGAAGAAACAAACAGGTGAATTGCCCAGTCATCATGATTTTGGCTGCATTTCTCCATTCTTGGACAAAGAATATGTGTCACTAATTATGTTTCCAACCTCCTCAAATACACTATGGGTTACAGATGCTATTTTGGTAGTGTTTTATAGCTAAGCCACCAGTAAATTATCATTTACAGCTTCAGACCAAGTGGTTAGTAAGTAATTAAATGTAATATGTCTACAGTTAGGTTTTGGTTCTTTAGGGTTAATGGAATTCTTCCAGCCTGGTTATAGTAACTGTATATTAACTTAGTTTGAAATAAAAGGTTATTTTATTACAGATTTATTTTGGGGGAAGGTGGGAATTATATATGTGTGTAGGTAAGGAATGAGAATCCTGAGCTAACCTTTTCTGTCTGAAGGTACACAATTATATTAACTCCATATGCTGTATTTATTGCTCTACTGAACACGTTTGATATTGTGAAAATGCCACTCCTGTAAGAGACAGAAATCACTATGCAGCAATTAAAAAGCTCTTCTTGGTGCCTCAAATTCTGAAGAACAGTTTCTTTTGATTAATTTTTAAGAGCTTTGCACTGGGTAAATATAAGCTGACTGAAAATCCAGCAGATTCCAAACTATGATAACCTGCCTTGGAAAGTGAAGTCACAAGTCTCACAAACTTTACAAGAACCACAGATACGTGTTTATATCAGAATAACTCTGGAAACACCTACTGCGTTGTTATTGTCCTTTTTTTTTTTTTTTTTTCCCTTCCCCCTCTTCTTTCCTCAAACTATCCTATGTTCTTAATTCCTTTAAATTTTGGAAATTCTTTCTTGGTTCCTTCACTTTGACAAGGCACTTTGCCATTTTCAAAGGTTGACCAGGATTGTGCTTTTCAGAGATTGTGAGAAGTTCTGTGTAATGAGCAAGATTCCCCTCTGGACTGTTAATCAACTCTCTGACAAACAACTGTACCTTCCTGTCTGTCTGTTCTCGACAGCAATATTGACAGTTTTCAGCTGTTTGATACATTAACTTTGTTTTCATTCTGTGATACTGTGACCTGATTTTTTAAAGTGACTCTCTTTATATTACTAAACAATGTTGTTTCATTTCATGTATTGAATGACTGCTCAATCTCGTTTAATATATGCAAAAATGAAATTCTACATCTGAAATTGCATTGATTTCAGTTTATAAGGACTTGGGATAATTGTTGGAATAAAGGCATTTTTGTAAAGCCTGTCCAACAGACAAGTTTCACCTAAACCATACGTGGAACCAGGTTGCTGGCTTTTAAAAAACACCCTAAGAGCTCTTGAAATTTTAAACTAAGGATGAGGAGAAGGTTTACCAGCGTGGCAGAAGAGTGTGTGTTTGGAATGGCGAAGGGGTAACTCCATGTCCTCAAATAAGACATTGGGCAAAGTCAGTAAAACTCATTTAGGAAACAGCTACCGTAATACAAGAGGAAGAAGTACACAGGAGAGATGGAGTTAGTCATCCCGTTGAAGCAGCACTGCTGCACATAGAAAAGAGCTTACAGTCAAATAAGCCAGGTTTAACTCTGTCACCAGTGACAGAATCTCTGTGCACTGATCTTCCCATCCTAAATAGGAAAAGCATGGTGTTAGCACTGTGCTCCTGACAGTCCAACCAAGAGGCTGGCAGGTGCTTTATATGTGTTCCCCCCCTGTCCCCCCGCAAGTTTTAGTTTGGGTGAGGAATGTGCCTTTAAAACGCCACACAACTAGCACTCCTTGGTTCCTATCACAGAGCTGTCTTAGCCTGGGCAGACTGGGTTGCTTTCAGATGAAACCAAATGGGAAGCGGCACTCCAGAAGTGCACCTGGTGTCCTCCAAACACCGATGGCAGTGTGGCCACAGAACCAGGCTAGACTGCTCTGAAGTAAAGCCATTGGCTTTACACAACTGTGTCCCGTGGTTTTTTGTGTCCTCAGCATCAACTGTATCGCTCTGCACATCCACTCCTCCCCTCCTGGTTCATCATGCTGAATGGTGTGTAGATGTAGCCTGTGTCATACTAAGGGACATGAGAGAAGCTGCAAGGACAGTATATATGATGATAATGGGAAATGCTGATCTCCTCCCCCTAGCTAGGATAGTGATTGTGCTCGTGTGTGATGCCAGAACCGAAATGGCTTCAGGGAGCAGCTAGTCAGGAAATCCATGCGAGGAGAAGAAACTGTCCTGTCGTCTTACTTCTCAGCACTTTTGGAGCCCAGTTCAAAACATCACTATCAAATCGCTGCACTGTGATGGTGAGCAGAGATTAAGAACCTTGAAAGAGCAGTAAAACGCAAAATATCCACTACTGTGGTGTTTCATTTCAAAAGACAGCCTCGCATAAAGCCAAAGAAGCTTGTTAAATTGAGAATGCAGAAAGAAGGGTTGAGTTTTTGCATGCAGCATAGAAATTGTTTAAAGATGCCGTGTTAGAGGCTCACAACACAGGCACATTGCCTAGCAAAACAAAAAAAAATTTCAAAAGGCAAACCCCCACTAAACTTGGCATGGCTGAACAGCAGGAGAAAGGAGTCTGAAATGAGACCAAAAAATCCCTTTTGTGTCCAGAAGATGAAAATGCAAGTAGAACAATCACTCTAGCAAGATGCATGTAAGTACATACAAATGCAGTCCAAAAAGACATTTCGAAGAGCAACTTCCTGAAGGCCAAAAGAAAAAATTAATATAGAAAAGAGTGAGACCAGGGCAATCAACGTGGCTTTTGCAGTGAGGTCATGGCCCCCAGGCATTGAAACTTTTGGAAGGATGTATGGACTAAGAGATCCAGTTGACAGAGTCTGTGAGCATTTCTGGAAGACATCTGGCAAGGTTCCTCAGAAAAGGCCGTTAAAGAAATTAACCTGCCATGGGCTAAGTTTCCAACAAAACAACTGATTTAAAGAGAAGCAGAGAATGGGAACACATGGTCAGTTTTTATCATGGAGGAAGGTCTCTTACTGTGTTCCTCAGGAATTCGTACTAAGACCTGTACAGTGCAACGTATCCGTAAATAACCTAGAAAGGGAAGTGAATAGCAAAACTAATCCTTTATACTGGGGATATTAATGTTAATGACAGGAAAAATTAAAGCTATGAGGTATTACAGAGAGGTTTCATGATTCTGACTGAGAAAATGGTAGATGAAGTTCAGTGTTGATAAATTTTACATTACTTGGGAGTAAAAAATAATCCTAATTTGACAGACACAGCGATGGACTCTAAACGAGCTCTTGCTACTGAGAGAAAGAAGTCTGACTTTCTGTGGAGCTGCCAGCCAAGTATTCTGGAGAGGTTTAAAAAAAAAATAATCTGAATGTTAGGAATTGGAAGGAGAGAATAGAGAACAAAGCAGAAACACCACTATGGCACCATGTAGGCTCTTGCTATGGCCATGGCTTGAATACTGAATCCCTAATTGCAAAATGAATATAGAGAAACTAGAAAAAGCACAGTGGAGATTGATGATTAAAGGTACGAATTAGCCTCCGTATTAAATATAAAACTATTCAGCCTGGAAAATAGATCACTGAGAAGATGTATACGATAGTAAGACCAGATCACAAGTGGCAGGGTGATAATTATATGAACATTCACTGACGTTCATAACATTGAAAAACGTGTCATTAAAAGAAATGATTAGGCAGAAGGTCAAAAGCAAACCTGTCTGTTTTAAAATACTTATCTGTGTATTTCAGTACTGTATGGAAGAGAAAAATTTACATGGATTCAGAAATTCAGATAAATGCACAGATCCAGTGAGTTGTGCTAAATGCAGGACAGACCTGTCTTGGGCTCAGGAGGTCCCTGAACTGCCAGCCAGCAGGAGCATACCTTGCTTTTTACTCCAGCCACCCACTGTGGCCTTTATCCTGTCTGCATGTGGGCTTTTGAGCTGGTTTGGAGTGGCTGTTCTTATGCAGCCTCCAACAATATGCAAAACAAATCTAACATGCAACAAAACTTGTCATACCACTCCTAAATGCGCAGCTGTTCTGACCCCGCACAGGTTCTAGCAGAACCTTCTGAAGAATGCTTTTTGGTCAGCAAAGGTTACTAATCCAATTTTATATATATATGTATATATGTTACTACTTCAATGCATGCAATTGGTGCTATTGAAAATGATGAATTTTATTATGTTGGTTCTGATAAAAGAAATATCAAGAGCATATAATTAAGAGTTACAAAACAGGGTGAAAAAAAAAATTAAGGTTCAAGATAAATCTTTGGTTTTGTTTGTGCTAAGTAGGCATTTGGTGGGCTTAACCCTGACCAAAATGGCACCTTCCCATTACACTCCAGTGTTAGCATCATTTGAAAACTCTCTGACTCTATATAAAACAAAACATATCTCTTCAGACACTGGGAAAACTCTAGACTTTTCCCAGCTGTGCATTAAATCAAGGAATTTGCCTACATAAGAATTATCAAAAGGGTTTAAGCTGCCAAAATCACTCTGTTCATATTGACAGGAATGAAAGATGTAGCTTTAAAAGCTTACACAGAGAGGAACCAGAAACAGGCAAAACTGACCAGAACTGAACGCCTGTCTTTTGTCTGTTGTCTCTCTTCCCTGACATCTGCCTGTTTTGCTAGTTGTTGTCTTGTTGATGTTTCAAAAGCTGCAAAATAACAGCGGTCCTGGGCTTCAGGCAGGTCAAAAAAATAGATTTTACTGGATGCCTCAGAGTCCAAATAGTGTATTACTGAGCTTAAGTGATTGGGCTACTCCTCCTGGCCTCCACAGGAAAAACGAATTTTTAGGGAGAGAATTTTGAGGTGTTTGTTGCTACCTCCACTTCAGTGAGCTGCATGCTAATCTATGCCTGGGCATCCTTCTTTTATTTTTCTCATTTCTTTACATCTCTTCTATCCTTGTCTTTTCCACTGATGAAGTTTAATTTTCTTTTTTGAAAAGAGGGTATACCTGAAACTTGGTGACACTGGAGTACTTGCATTTTCCTTCATTCTCTTTGTATGTACAGACTTTGCCTACCTTTTCGCTGCATTAAATTCCACAGTAAAGCATATTAAGGAAAGATAGCATACAGTTTGATTTCTTAGCATATTTGCCATCATGCGTTGCAGGTACCTTTTTGCTCTCTGCTGGTGACTTGTAACGAAAACAAAATGTTAGATATAATAGGCACTTGAGTATTCCCCAAGAAAGCAGTTGATTGTGACTGTCTGGTAGCATGTGTTTGGTTTAGGTTTTCAAGTTTTGTTCTGTGGCATTGGTTCACCTAAACCATGTGCAGAAAATCCTCTTTCGTAGTCCTTTTAACAGGAAGACCCAATTCAGCAAAGCACTTGGGCACCTGCCTTTCCACTGAAAGGACTGGTTTCTAATTAGCATTTATTTCAGTGTGAAGTTAGTGCTGGATCTAAGCTGGAACATAAATACTTCGTTTAATTCGTACTATAGAAAGCTCTTACTTTTGGTTGTTTTAAAAGGCTACTTTTTGCTACAATGAATTAATTCTTCATAACTTTTTATTTTCAAATTTGCTTAACTGATTTGGCAATTTCTGTCCCAGGAAATGAAGAGGCGACGTATAGCCAAACCATTTTCAATGGAAAAGTTGCTTTATCAGATTGCAACAGCAGAAGCAAAGAAGGAAAATGGACCGACTCTGAGTACGATATCATCACTTCTTGGAGAGCTCAGGTAACGCATTGGGGGCCTGTTGTACCTATTCTGTTTTCATTGACAGACTCCAGAGGTGGATGACGTAAGTAAGCATTTCAGACGTCTTGCACCTACTTAACCAAGCAAAAGCCTAGCAAACATACTTGAAGACAGCCACATGTGGAAGAAGCAGTTTCCTTGGCTGTATCTGATGTGAGAGTGCCCGTGGTTAGGATGTCTTACTCTAAGAATTCCCTACTTCGGGCGCCATCAAAGAATTAAAAGTACAGTTTGCTTTGAGTTTTTATTTTGTTGATTCTTGATGCTGAGAGTCAAGATTTCCTGATGCGTTCAGTGAACTACATGGTGCCAAGCGGCTAAAAACCTTTCTTCAGTTTTTCAACCTCTTGGCATCAGCAGTCACTGTCAATCCATGCCTAAGTGGGTTCTGCACCAGGAACCCTTGTCTTCAGCATCAAGATTGTTCTACTACAGTTGTAGAAGGTACTTTGTATAGAGAAAGTTGTCTTGATTTAAACCACTGAGTAAGTTAGCAGTTCATGCATGGATGCTAACAAACACATCTTGCATTAGAACTTGAACATTTTAAAGAAAAAAACTTCACGCTCTTTTTTCTCTCCAGTATTAAGGAAACATGTTTAGGATTTCTCTTAAGATAGGTAAAAAAAGAAAATACAATGTTGCCTGGCTTCCTGTGTAATGATCTTCTCTTTTGTTCCCTACCATGTAGTTCCTACCTATCTTTCAAGTTTGTGACAACTGGTACTCGAGATGTCAAGAAAGTTTTGATGAATGGAATCTACAAACTGTATTTAACTAACTAGCATGTTCATTTGGAAAATTTCCAGTGACATATTGAAGGGGAAAACAGCCCATGTGTTGTTTTAGTGTTCAGAAAGAAATACAAAGAGGTGTGCTGACTGCTTTACCTGCAGCTGGTTCCCCTGTGGGAATAATCACTTCCAAGGTCTTTTTTTTTTGTTCTTTTTTTTTTTCTTTTTTTTTTTCCCTTGAAGAGGAAAAGTCTGCAAGTGCAAAAGGTGAAACAGAAATGTTGGTGCTTGCTGTTAGACGATCACATCGACCTCTATCAGAGTGGTTCTCAAACTCGTTCTTATGCTTAGGTTGGAATTCTCTGGAGGATATCGGTCCTTCCTGTGGCTGCTTATGTAAAACAAAATCCCAAACAACAAAACCTGAAAAAAAACCAACCAAAGAGGAACACTGTACCATTTTTTTTTTTTTCCCCCCCTTTGTTTTGCTTGTTTGTGCTGTGTCTTTTGCTGCCTTCTCTCCTGGTCTGTCTTGGTTGCTCGGTTTGCCCACGCCATTTGCTTAGCTTGGCTCTCCACCCATCTTCAGCTGTGTCTGGTGGTGAGCTTTTCTATTCTCCCCTTCCATCTGCACAGCTTACTCCACACTTGCTGTCTTCCACTCAGCTCCAAACTGACCTGCTGTCCTAATGCTGTATAGTTCAGCATAGGAAATATTGTCCGCCTTGCGGATGCCGTGGGTGAAGGGCAAGCTGGAGGGCTTAGTCTATTCTTAATTGACATCTCCTTCTTTTTCCCCTGGGTGTACAGCAAGATCTTCATCTTTTGGCACGATCACTTGCCCTGCTCCCCCTTTCCTGCCTGAAGCACCTCATGGCAGCAGGTCCTTGGTTCATCTGTGCCTCCTGATGAAGGTGGCTATGTTACTCCTGACAGCAACAGCTCCTCCTCCTCAAGGTGGCTTTGGCAACTTCAGGAGTGACAGTCATGTTAGCCACATCCCCTGGCTCTCCACATGGCCCCGAGCACCACTGACCTCCAAGGAAGTACTCGGCAGTCTCTACTTCTCTGTGGAGCAGTTTGAGAACCACTGGTTTGATACGGTGGTCGCTGTTAAAATCCAGAGAGAGCTTTTGCAATTAGGGACCGTTTCTGTGGTGCTGGCTGTCTCTCACCATGTGTAGGGAATGGCACCAACCTCCAACAACACTCAGGGCTTTGCTGTGTGCAGTTAAGGTTTCAGTGATGATCGTGGTAAAAGGGTGATTATATGTGGCTTTGTGGTGGTATGAGGCGATGCCAATTTCTAATTGCATAAAACATTCACAGGGACACGGAGCTGAGGCAGCGGCGGCAGCTTTACGAGGCAGGTCTCCATTCTTCAGCACGCTATGGCAGCCACGACAGCAGCAGCACGGGGATGGATGGAAAGAAAAAGCCTCGAAAGTGGTTGCAGTTAGAAACGTCAGAGAGGAGATGTCAGATTTGTCAGCACCTGTGCTATCTTTCCATGGTGAGTAAAATCCTTTGCCTCCACTGGGGTATTGTCCCCCCCCATTCTGTTTATAACATACTCTAATGGACTATAAGCATTTGAGACAACACATGACTACAGCGTCATCTCATGCACTGCACGCAAGATGCAGAGAGGTTGATTTGGTTTGTGTCAGAACATTTATCACCTTAGGCAGTGGTGACAGAAGACAACGATTAGTGTCAGTTAGCTTCCCTCCCCCCTAAGGAAGGGATAAAGTAGTCACTCAGCCGCTCTTGGATGCCCACGAGCATCGTGGAGGGGGTAATAAAGATACCTGCAGGTTGCCAGTAGCAGTAAGTCATGGCAGAACAGTTCTCAGGATGAGCTAGCAACTCAAGTACCATGCCCCAAGTGTCAGCCACGCAGCTACAGTTTCCCTGCAAGCTGAATTGCAGGCTAGATGTATCCTGTCTAGCAAGCCAAGATGCTGTTTGCCAACCTGTCTGTTAAAAAATAGAAGTCATGCCCATAAACTTTCTCTCTTTTTAGAAGTAATTGCCTACTGGCTTTTGAAGGTGTGCTAGCCACTGTGGTGACACTTTCAAGTTTTCAGCTGTGTGCAGAACACCTAGAAATACAGCAGTTTCATTAAAAAGACCAAAAGCCCTTCCTACAACCTTACATACCACCTAATTCCAAGATCAAATATATAAACATAATACAGTGCATGTGAATCCATGTTCAGTCCTTTTTTCTGCCATCTTTTGGGTTTTTTTGCTTATAAATGTTTTGGTTTTGATGGAAATAGAATGTAACTGTTAAATGATGAGATCTAGCTGTTTCACTCCCTAGGACAGAATATGGTGAGTTTATACGTGTCTTTAGACCACTAAGCAGCTAAGACATGTTTAAGCAGCACTAGTTTGAAGTAACTTTAAAATGAGTTTGTTTAAAAATAATCAACCAACCAAAACCTCTTAATTCTGGTCTGTTTGCTCTGGAGTAAGTGTAATTGAGGGAAGGATTTTTCCTTGTCACTCTTAACAGTAATAAGGCACAAGAAGTCAACTTAGTTGTCAAATTCCAAGCTGAAATTGTAGGCTTGGCAGGTAGCCAGCAGAGCAAATGTGACCTCTGCTGAATGACACAGTAGCTGAGGAATCCTGTGCTTCTGATTCTGTCCTTATTCAAGACAGCATTTAAAGTAATGGAAAACAGCTGCTTTCAGGAAATCTTTAGGCTGCATATTAGATACCAATAAAGCTTTATGGATATACCATTATTTGGATTTGGCCTTCGTTACTGTTGGTGGTTTTTAAAAAACCCTGTATTTGCCAACATTAGCATCAAAAAGGGACATCTACTTTCTTCTTCTTACACATTCTAAACTATTTCACAACGTGTAATGCTTCTTGCTTATGCCTCCTTCCACTAACTTTTGTAGTAAAATACAGGCTTAATATTTCACACATTGCAATGGGAAATACTGTGTGCGTAACATGGCTACGGTTTGGAGCTCACTGCACTTCTCTCCCCCCCACCTCTGCATTTTTGTAGGTTGTACAGGAGAACGAAAATGTTGTCTTCTGCTTGGAGTGTGCCCTTCGGCATGTGGAAAAACAGAAGTCTTGTCGGGGACTGAAAATGATGTACCGTTATGATGAGGTCTGTACGATATAGCTTTGTGATGCTGGTGAGCTTTGATACTGAAAACTTGGGACTAGACTTAGCTCTGCCTTTGTTCTACCAAGATTTCAGGAGACTGTGCTTTTTTTTTTTTCTTTTTTTGGTGTGGGAAGAAGTTGCTTTATTGTGATCTAAGTAAAATAAATAGAGGGAAGCATGATGACAAAGATGAAACCTGAAGCATAAACTGCATGAATATGTGTTACAGAACAGAGAAGCCATTTAATGCTTTGCGATGCTGTAGAACGTGAGGCTATGCTTTGACTGGTTAATTTATGATAACTTCTGTACTTTAGGGTAACTTCTCTCTGTTGGTAACTGAAAGTTCATGCTGACTCACTCCAGTCCAGCCTGAACCTTCTTTAAGGCAAACTTATAGAATAGTTGTAGATGAGAGGTCCAGTAATGGCTTCAAGCACATATGGCAATGAATAATCACAGAACTCAAATGGGCCATTTAGGACTGTGCCTGGCTTCTGGGCTGATGCTACACTGCAGTACAGTCTAGTAACGCCTCTGTACCTGGCTAGGTAACTCCACTTGTGCACAGCCAGTCTGCGTGAGGACCAGGACACCCAGACAACAGTGAAACTGCCTTTGTAATGCAATAAGCACCAAAGAGTTTCAGGAAGTTATTCAGAAATTTTAATGTATTTCTCTTATTCTTGAGATTACTCGGTCCCTTACATCCTGTGTTTTTACAGATCTGTTAAATTCTGTTGAGGTTTTCAAAGCCTCCCTTTCCAGCAGAATCACATACAATAATTATTTTTGCTAGGTTTTATAATTACAAAGTAGCTATCTTTAAGCTGCACTGGGAAAGGCAAGAAAACCTCTCCTTCAATACTGGATGATGATAATTTTTTCTCAAATGTAAAAAACTGTCACAAAGTTTCTATGTTTCTGAAAGCTACTTAACTGCATGCCTGGTTATTATTACAGAATTTTTTTGGAGGGCTGTGAATGGGAAGAGAGATAACCTAAAAGTCAAATGCCATTTGTTAAAGCTATTTATTTTTACCCGTTAGGTAGACTTAATTAAGAGGCCGTTTCAACTTTGCACAAAAATAATTTCTCAACATTGTTACTAGGATGGGACAGCCAGTTCAGAAAAATTTCCCTCCCACACCCCAAACTTCATCAAATCCCTGAATGTAATGGAATTAGGAGTGGCGTTTTAGCCAAGACACTTTGATGTGCAGTTCAAGGACCCCCATCTCTTGCTCATCATAGTGCCAGGGACCTGTAGCCCTTTTTTCTGCGTGGCAGCAAGCCGGCTTTCTCTGTCCATGGGCTCAGAGCACCTGGACAGCCGGAGGCCCTAAATAGCATTAAACAAAAGTAGCATCCCATAACCAAAGACAACAATGTCACAAAGAAAAAGCAGAATCTTTTTCTTAAAGAAATATAAATTATAAGCAGTGTTACTGTGGATTTAAATTTATGGCATTTGTAACTTTGTTCAGTAGTAGATTTTAAATTGTATCTAAAGAACACTTCTGACCCTAGTGAAGTAACCTTGCAGCCCAGCTTCTTTAGTCTTGCTGAGTGGCCAGAGCTCAGACATTTCTAGTTCTGCTGGTTACCATCTTTAAGTTTGGAGGGGTGAAGCTTCAGCAAGGGCAGTAAATTGGGACTACTACACAGTACTTTTTACAAAACTCCTCATTGTCAATATGCAGTATATGAGCAAAGCTTCTGCGTAGTTTGTGAATATATAGATTCCCCTCCCTCCCCAGGTGCTTTCAGTCAAAAAGGCAGCACGACATCTCTGTCCATCAGAAATGACTGGAGAAAGAGCAGATGCTAACTTGTGTTTTGTTTTTCTCAATTCCTGAACAGGAACAAATAATCAGTCTAGTCAATCAAATCTGTGGAAAAGTATCTGGTAAAAATGGCAGCATTGAGAACTGTATCAGCAAGCCTACACCAAAAAGAGGACCTCGTAAGAGAGCAACAGTTGACGTGCCATCATCTAGGCTTTCATCCTCCAGTTCATCCAAAAGTGCTTCAAGTTAATCCTGAAGATGCCAACACTCTCATTTTGTCAATTTATATATATTTTTTGTAATTATTATATCATAGTTTGGAGTACTTGCTGTAGAATACAAGCTGTCTTTGCACTAGCTCTAAAGAAGATTTTCTTCTGGTTTTAGAGAACTAATTTTGTTTTAGCATTAAACTGTTGAATTTTTTTTTTTTTTGTACTTAGAATAGATAGATACAGCAGTCTGATTTTTTTAAACTGCCGTATGTTCACTGTTTTAAAACCGGCAAGGGGCTGATAAAATATTAATTTGTATTGTCCCTATGGCTGAAAAAATAAAAAGCCTTTTTGGTAACTGTGAAAAAAGGCTTTTAACCCATTTTTTGAATAGGTTAAAGTTTGATGTGTTTTATAATTTGTTCTCCAGTCATGTGAGCAGATTTTTCTAGAGAGAAAAGGGATAGGAGACAAAAACTTGAAAGAAATTGCTTTACTTTGGCTGTCTTTTATTCTGTCACAGCAAGATGAGTTTTGTAATTTTTTAAATTGGAGAATACACACTTTCTTTGGGAGGTTATGGCAGCTGAAGATGGACTTTGTTTCCTAACTGTAGGCAAAAGGAGGAGATTTGGAGTATGTTCTCTTTTACCAGCACATCACTATGCATCTGTTTTGAGGGGGAAAAATAAAAATTTAAAAAAAAAAAAAAAAGGAGGAAAAAAGACTGCCTGCCTTGAGGAGTCATGTGAGGGAAAACTGTGCCTGATTTCATTAGGAAATCCATTCTGTTATTTTTTGGTGCTGTTGGCTACTTTATCAAAAACCCTTCAATAGCATCCTTTAAAAAAAAAAAAATAGAAAAAAAGAAAAAAAAGTGATTGAAGCCATAAGTGCTTCTTTTGTCATAGACGTGCAATCTTTCTAACATTCCATTTCCATTCCACTGCTGTTTTTCACACCTTTACACAGTCAAGCATTAATTTTTGTTTTGAATTTGTTTCATTATATGATCACATTTAGAGCCACTAGCAGGTCTGCATATTTCTTTTGAATGTGAAAATGCATTTGCTTTCATCTTGTCTATTTTTTCTCTTCATGTTGTAACAAAAAAAAAAAAAAAATCACACCTTTTGTACATATGCCTGTAAATTTTTTTAAATACTTGAGCCTTTTCTTGGGGTGGGGGGAGGGATGGCGAAGAGACAAGATGAAGAAAAGCCTTACGTTTCACTTTCTTCATCGGTTGGATTGGATGCTTACAGGGTTTTTCTTGTAACATTTATAAGTGCTGCTTACATCACTGAACAACAACAAAAAATAATAATGGAGTAGCTGTTGCCCTTTTCTGGTTGTGTGTACAGTATGTGTGGAATAAAAAAGGGAAAATGTTTTCACAAACTGTTTTGTTTCGTAATTGAATTCAACAATACCGTAGCTACCCATATTGCACTGAGCTTGCCAGTGGTGACTGTCAGGAAAGTCCTATAATACAATTTGTTGGTTGTTGTTGCAGAAGACTGAACTGTTTTGGAATATTTAACAATAACATAAACAGAGTCAAGTGTTTTCAAATGTGGTTGTCTGGTTTTTATGGCCTTGCTGTGTACTTTTCCCTCTTGACAGTAAACTTCTGACTATGGCTTACAGTTTGACATTTAATTTATTAGCGCTGCTCTGCTCTCTTTCCTTGTAAGGAAAGACTTCATGTTGTTTATTGCCAGTTTTTTGTTTACTTTCCAGGTTTGTACTACGAGGTTTAATAAAAAAACAAAACTTTTTTGGACATTTTGTCTGTCTTCTGGAAAGTGAGTGAGTAAAGTAAGCTCCTTCAAGAAAAATTTCTTTCAACAGATGCCTGGTTAAATAGTAAATATCTAATTGTAGGTAGCTTTCATTTCCCAGAGAGGGGTCAGGAAACCCTTCGTTAGGTAACAGGAGAGAGAGAGTGAATCCTTAAGGAAACTGGCTTCTTCCCAGCTGGCGAGCAGCAGGAGATGCCTCATTCCCAACCATTGGCTGCATCAGGGCAGGTTCTTTGGAAAGGATCCACATCACAGCTCATCCTTTTACTTACGCTGTCTCTGATTACATTCCTTCCCTCCATGCACGAAGAGCAGGAGCCAGGAGCCTTCTCAAAGGAGAGCAGATCCCTGCAAATAGAGTGTGAGACTTGACAAGAAACAGGTGTTAGACATGTTCAGACCCCAAGTTCAGAAAGAAAAGTGACTGCAGAAAAAAATGGCAGTAACATGATGATGACTATAGGTCCTAAAGTTTATAAAATGTACACACTTTGTAATTAATTCACATTTATTTCCCTTAAATTGCTGGCTTGCATCAGTGTAGGCAAATAGATGTTACCATGGAAAAGTAAATTACACTGGTGCTCAGTATAAATAACCATTTTTTTCTCATTGCTGAATTAGTCTCCTCTGTTCACTGTCATGGATAAAATATTTGGGTAATCAAGTAAAAGACATGGTTGGGATAGAAATACTTTATTTTATCTCAAAAGAGGAGTAAGCTTATACAATGCTAAGATATCTCTCCACGAGGAGTGTAACATTTCAATATGCATCTCTCCTCCTTTTCAGTTTCTTTTTCTTTTTTTTTCCTTAACAACACCTACAATAACTAAGTTTATCCTGAATAAGAAGTGTGAGAGAGTAGACACTGCTGCTTTAGTAGACAAAGGCAGTAGGCAGACAGTAGGTAGTAAAGAGTAGAAAATAACTTCTCATTGTGGTTTGGATCTTAAATCTTCAGTTGCAGCAGCTGAAAACATGCAAGGAACAATTTGGGTTCAGTATTACACATCAAGTCTAAGTATTCCCAATCAGCCATTTAAAGGTTAGTGGTCAAAAGTAACTGGTATCTTTCCCCTTGAATTCTCTTATACATAGTATATACAACAGTTTTACTGCTCCCCTGAGCCCCAAGACTACTGTTAGAGTGTGTGTGCTTTAGGCATTTTTTTTTTTTTTTTTTAAAAACCAACTCCACATGACTGGCAATTTTGTAAAAAGGCGGTATTACTAAGTAAAAAGATCTGGCTGATACGCTTGGTTAGCAAATTGTTACACAGGCAAGCTCTTCATTCACTTGTTCATTCATTCAGAAGTCATTCTTAAAGGATATGGTTTTAAGATTCAAATAGTTTGAGAGTCACTTTCATCACTAACATCTGAAGCACCCTTTCTTTCAGCTACAGCCGCAAGAGCAGTGTCCACTTGAACTTCCTCTTCATCAGACTGAATAACGGGAGACTCTCCTTCACTTGCATCTTGGCTGGCAGAATCGGTACAGGTTGATGATAGTGATGACAGTTTCTGTCGTAACTCAGACTGGCTCGGAACCTGAAGACTTATCTCATTGACATAGGTGTTGGAGTCAGGCCCTTATAGTTGGAAAAAGAACAACAACAAAAAAATCAAGCTCAGCAAGGGAATCGAGAAGTCAGTATATTAACTGAGCTAAACATTGGTTAATGAGTGAGTTGCATTCAGGCTGTTTTGCTTCTTTTGCAAAACACCGTTAATAAAAACCCTCCCAAAACACAAAGCTGCCTTTTGGCTTTTCTGAAGTTGATCTCAAATACAAGCCACAGGCTGGCTTCAATCTGTTGGGGTGTGTGTCTCTTGCTCGTTCTAGTATTGCTAGAGTTTGAGATGATCAAATAAGGTCAGATTGCAGGAGTATTAAGTCCTGACTCTGTTTGTTAAGAGACATAGCTGATGCCTGGTTTGCCTGTTAGCCAAACCACTTTAATCCTCCTAACTCTGATAAGTCCATTCAGACCTTGGCATGTGCTGAGAATCACCAAGAGGAAAATCCTCCAAACTCTGTCCAGGATAATGACACAAAGAAATCTGGGTGAAGTTAAAAAAAGAAAAAACAGCTGGGAGAGAGGCAGTAATAGTAACGTCCAATTTTGACTAAAAAAATCAAGGTGCAGAAGCAAAACAAATTCTTGACCACAGCATGAAAGAATTCCTCTGGTAAAGCTGTATCATAGCTCATGTGCACAGGAATGGGATTTTTAAGACTATGCTTCCTCCATATCCTATGCAAGAATTCTTCTAAGCAAGTTGAGTGTAGTGGTGTGTGCTTCCAGATTTCAAAATTATCTTAGATCCTCTTCTTTGGATACTTCCTAGCAGTAAATAAGAAGGAAAAATAGGGAAACATCTAAACAAATCTTTCCATGTGATCTTCCAAATAAAGCCCTCTTTTCCTTCCCTACTCTACCTAAGAAGTGTTTTTCCATAGTCGGGGCACCCAGCTTCAGCACTGAGTAATCTTGGTGAGAAAATACTCTTAAAAATCCTGTGGGATTTTATATAAAAAAGTTTCAAGAGAGTCAGATGGAAATGAGTTAATTGCTACACCTTAACTCTGCTGTTTGCAGAGTATTTCACACCACGTTGCCCTATGACTGGTCCCCATAGCCAGTGCTTTAACCTCTCTGGGACCCAGGAACTCCAGAGGGAAATCTGCCCTCAGCAGGTCTCCTGTTTAAACACAAGTTGATAAACGTCCGGTACAACATTCACAACTCTGACAGGCAACCAACCTGCCTGCACTGAAAACACCCTGCCCCTCCAGGATGTCTAGCAGGTCTACTGAATTTATACTGAATGCAAGTGATCCTGGGAAGATGTTTTAGAGACACCTGTCTTTATGTTGTGCGCACCAGCATGCATTAGATTTAATTTACACAACACACACAGAGGAGGAGTTTTCTGGAGTGGCAGAAGCAAGTAAGTTTTTCAGTTCAACTTAACTATCATGAAATGTTGCAAAACCAATGCCCGTAAGCTGCTAACATTTCTAGCAAGACAAATTTGAAAATGTTTTAATGTCTTGAGCTGATGTTCATTATTAGCAGTTACTAAAATAACTTACCAGCATTCTGTGGTGGTCAGTAAATTGTGGAACAAATCTTCCCCTGACCAACCCAGTTCTCCACTGACAGCAAAACGAAGAGTTATCTTTAAGCCATCTCATTTTTCTGAGAATGAAGACTATTGTATATTTGGCTTGAGATATATATATATTTATATATATAAGGGTGCAAGGTCCTTAAAGCAGGCACAAAAGCCCTTTCTAATTCAGATGGGAAAAAATTGTCTGGAACCACAACAGTATGACTGACAAGATGGTTACACTGTAGTAGTAGTAACTGTAGAGGAGTAAGTCTTGCTGCAAGCATATCCAACCTCTGAATTAAGGTTACAGTGCCAGAACGTTGCAGCACTGGTACATTATATTTCAGTGTATGTGCATATACTTAATAAATATATACAGACTACACATACACACTGTAATACTTACATTACAGCACAAAATAAATTATATCATTTTCTCAAAGGCTAACTTAGGAAAAAGCAACCACACCTAGTAGTTTCTACGCTTCCTTAGATAATCCACTTACACTGTTTGTTGTTAAGACACAAAGCTGCTTGGTCCAACATCTGCCAAAGACCCAGGAAGGGGAAAACAGCCCTAGATTCTGTAATTACTTGCATGCTCAAACAACGATCAACTTTAATAATGGATGAATTGGATGCCTATCCAAAACCACGGATCTGAATTTAGCTTTTGCAATAAAACACAAAAACCTTTAGTAGTCAAGCATGCCTTGACTACTTACTGTAAGCTTTTCATGTTCACAGCAGGTAATAATCACCTTTACACAGGGCGGAAGAAAATTGCCCCAGGATATTATTAACATTTTTCTTTACATATCCCAAAATATAGGATAGAATTTGAAGTACACTATTTCTTCACTCTAAGTAGTTTTATAAAAATATTTCAACCTGTATTTTCAAAAGAAATCTAAGTACATTTAAAGGAGCTTCATCATCTCCCCCAAGAACACTTATTTTGGCTCTTGGGAAAAGGATTTTGGTACTAAAATAAGTTTTTGATTAAGAAAGCACACTTCCCTCGTGGATAAAGTATCCAGTAGCCAATTCCCTGCTTTAAGCAGATCCTTCATCATGCTGCAACTTGCCAAAATGTAAATCTGGTTTTGTTCATCAGCACACGTAAACAAAATTTTGGATTAAGATTAATTTAATCCAATTTAACTAACATTACTAGCAGCAAGAAGGCTACAGGAAAGAGCTACAGTATCAGAATTGCTATTTAGAAGCTTCCAGAGCATTGCCATGTTTTATAATATGAACTGCTATGTTGAACCATGTCTCTGAATCTCTCTCAGTGAAGATCTTGCACTATACAACTGGTCCGAGTTTACTTCAAAATGCCAACATTCTGGGCAAATTCTAAGCAAGTAGTCTTAAAAATAAAAACCTAACTACCAAAAACTTTCTGTTGATGTTTCTTAAAATGTCTATTAACTTTATATAGAGAAAAATGCACCTTCAACGCAGTATGTATGTAACACGTCACCTATCCATACTGTGACAAATACACCATGAAGCTGTAGTAACTAGATAAAAAAAAAACACAGCCCAGAAATATGAAGTAGTTTTGCAGTAAGCTCTCTTGTACTGCAACTAAATGTTAATGTTTTGAACACCATTAATCAAAAACATTCAATCTACGTAAAGTGTAATGTTTTATGAGATAACATAATCCATTACAAATTAGAGCAATTCTGGTGATTTATCACGTTGTCTCTAAGCACACTGTCATTACTAGTATCATACCCAGCATGGGAGAAAGCATATTATTGTCTTCGCCTCCTGAATTTAAAAAGACATCAAGTGCTTCTTGGTCAGACATGTCCATTAGGTCCATCTGTTCCAGCATATCCACATTCACCTCCATGGAAGACATACTTCCAATCGGTTCTGTAGTAAAAACAGTGCAATGAGCAAACTGACAGTCAGCTACGTGATGTTATTACCTCTAAAGGCTTCAATAGCTACTATAACTGTATGCATTAGTAATAATTAAACCAGATATAGAAGGAGCACACCCACAGGAGCTGCTCAGCAGCAATCTCAGCCCAAATCCAAGAGCACTCTGTACAATCTTTGTTGTGAAACTGATGTCCATTACTGTTTTTGTAAAACAAAACATTTTTCGCAACAATATTTAGAGCAATAGCATTGTCAGAAATATGCTAGGATGGGGCTCAGGGGCAGAGACTGAAACTTTCCATTTTGCAACACTCCAATTCTCTCAACTAAAAGTCTTTTTAGAGAAAAACAAACCCATTTAAGCACACAATCACTAAATGTCAATGCACAAGGGATGTGGAACTTCAGAAATAAGGATTAATGTTAACGGAGAGCAGCCATTCTTCTTGTTCATTCAGTTAGTCTAATAAATGACAGTAGTATGTAAAACCTAGGCTGATACCCAATATCTTCTCTCAGCTTGGGGATTTCATATTATTAATTATTTGAGCAAATTACTTATTATTGTCAATATAATACTGACAATTTGCAAGGGAATAAAGTACTCAGATGAATACTTGGATGAGCATCTTCTTCCTCAAACAATAAAACATGCAAACACAGAACAAGTAAGTTCAGGGGTACTCAGATGTAAGTCCAGTTGCTGCACATATAACATCAAATATTACAATGAACAGTTTAATGGTTTATCTAAATTCAACAACTACACTATTAAAAGCCTTCATATGTGAACGGAGATGAAATCCTATAATTTGAGTTTTTTCCCAAATATACTATAGCTCTGTAGTTTTACATGTGTTGCAGGATCAAATCTTTAATTAAAACAGTTTCTTTGATATACACCGGTTCTGCATTATACTGCAAAGCTGAAGTTCAGAAAGTTAGGTACCCTAACCCTCTAACAGAGCCGTGGATTCAGTACTAGCTAGCAACAATGTCCGCTTTTAGTCTAACTGGACTCTTTATATACAGAAAGCAGGAGATGCAAACTCAATTCCTTCCTAGACCAAAGGAATTTAGACTTATATACCCCACTTCTCAGAAGACTGTCCTAGCAACTGATCTAGAGCATCTCGCAGATGAGCGTTTATAGCCCTCAGGCAGAGAAATGGAAATCTTGGATTGTATTCCCTGCTCTGACATTACAAATGATAGCAGAACTGGTCTTGGAGCAGGGACAGAATATCTACATTTTTTCCCTGCCACATGAGTGACGTAATCTCCTGCTTGCTTTCTTTCTGGTCCTACAATCCCTGCATTTTAGCCCAACAGATGGATACCTCCCACACAGAAGTGTCTGTAGTCTATGGCATTCTTGTGCGTGCTTTAACTAGTCAGGAGATGCCAGACTTGAGTCATCTCGTAATAAGGAGAGCTTAATCTGATCTCCCACATCCTAATCACATACTCTGTATGTTACATAGACAATGGAAATAGCTAACATCTGGGAACTGTTTCGAAATACAACACTGAGCTTTCCTCTGCACTTTTAAAATTTTTTCAGAGGCATCTCCTGCCAGGTGACAATCCCAGGCTTTGGAACTCCATTGGACAGAAGCGGTCACCTCCATCCATCTCTTTATAGATATGGATGCACTTTTCAGCTGCAGAGAAAAGAGCTGTTCCAGATGTACTTCAGTGCTTTGCATTTCCTCCGACAGCAAGCAGAGAGTCTGACTGGTTTTCTAAGGTGTCTAGTTCCCCTGGAACCCAAAGTTCATTTAAAGAGATTATCTGAAGTTTCAATTCCGCCAAGGAAGAATTTAGACACTGCAATGCTTCATCTGTGAGCATTAAAACCACTGCCGACTCTGACCCCTCAACAATGTTCTCCAAGTTGTGAGTTTGTGGATTACACAGAAGGTGTTTTGAAACTTGCCTCGCCTCTCTGCTATCTGCAAGTATCCTGTAGAAAGGTATTGCTCCATGTCCTGCTGGAAGGCTTCTTCAAAGAACTTCTGACGCTCCTTTAGCTTCATCTGCTGGGTGTGCTCCATATCCAAAACCTTCTGTGCATGTTCAGCATCTAGCTCAGCTGAGCATAAAACAAACAAACAAATAAAATATTGCATGTATATCGCCCTGACTCTCAGGATTTAAAAGCTACTGAACCAGTTCAATATTGACAGACTGTTAACACAGACTGCTAACACAGGCTGTTATAAAAGAAGGCTTCTGAGCTTTGCAACTATATTTTAAAACTGACAGGATAAGAATACTATATTAGGCAGCATAACCTTCACATTAAAGTGATGTCATAACTATTTATCTTGAGGCAAGATGCAGATTACTTGAACTGTATAAACAGCGACATCTGAAAGCACTGTCCATCAATAACCGGGATTTCAGAATTCTGCCAAAAAAAGCTATCAGATGCTTCTGCTATCGTATGTACCTAACACACATAAAGGCAATACTTTTAATTTGAATGTTGCAGCACATTTCCACAACAATACCAGTGGAAAGATATATATGTGTGTATGCTTATATGTATATACATATAAATACACACATAATGTGTGTGTGTGTGCACATGCATGTGAGATTCTGTTTTTGTCAGCCTCCAGACAGACTGGAAAAATACTTTGAAGAATATCTTGCCTGTAGTGCAGTTATGTATCCACAGAAGCTGTGAAGGCAGGCTGAGTCGACAGGAGGTAGGTAAACAGTACTGTTTTCAATGACTCCACTTTAACATCAATATACAGTGTCTTCTCTGTATAGAGCAGCAAAGAACGTGCCAGAAAATAAGGATACTGACATCAAAAAAGCAGAGCCAACTGCCATGAATTACTCATATGATACCAAGTAGAAAGGGCCAGCTTGTATAGCTTGTACAGACATACAGTGACAACTGAATTTGCTTATACGTATCTATGCTCTGTATCTAGAACTTCCTCTTTCCTCCTACAGCGAAAGTATTATTAAGACTGAATATCATTAGAACTCCTTCCCTCTTGCTTTGCTCTACAGGAGTCGCTGACTGGCCAGAGAATGTACAAAGAAAATAATCGTGCTGTTTAGTGAAGAATAACATCTTCTAGAATAAAAAGATGTGGTTGCTATTGAAGTACTAACTCTAGCTAGACCATTATTAGAACATGGTTTAGAAAAAAAAAAATGCCTTTTAGGACAAATATATAAACTTCAACCTTTCCTCTCAGAGTTCTCTGTCCATTTTTCTAAACCAGTCTCACGAGCTCTCTGCTTACAAAAAAAAAAAAAAAAAAAAAGAATTTGCTGGCTGAGCTGCTGATGGAAAGGACGGAGGTGGCGAGAAGAGCTTCTGGGCTGGGCTGTTCTACCCATCAAGGAAAGCTCCAACAAATACTGCTGGGTAAAAAAAGTCCAAGCTTCCACACACCAGACAGACACAGCTAGATATGGCATCCATATGGATAAATGCTGAAAGAGCATAAGGTGTTCTAGGACAAGCATCATGTCAGTCTTCCAGGGAAAAAGTAATGTTAATGACATTTTACAATAAGGAAATTCATTAAAAGCATTTACCATTATGGAGATTATTATCCAAATGCACAACATGTTTTATTAAACCAGGCAAAAACATCAGAGAGAACTAATTCCCTCTGTTGCCTGCATCAAGGTCACAGATCATATACAGAAGCAACTGATCTGTGATAGTTACCAAAAGGAGCTATAAAACTGGACCGACACATCAAATATCCATTAAAACAGCAGTAAATAAACTGAAATCTTTTTCTTAAAGCGGATTTCAGAAGTAAAACATCAATGTATAATAAGGAAACCATTTTGCTTTAAGTCAACACATCTTTATTATCAATTACACTGTGGTGTATGATATTCCTTGAAGCAACTCCTTTACTACCATCCTGAACGATGAGCGATTACTAATAACATTGTGTATGATGCAGAAATGCTATTCAATTGTAGTAATAAAAGCCAGCGGCTCTCACTGACAACAGAAATTTCCTGTCTTCCTCATAATATATTCTGACAGTTTTGCACTCTATATTGGTACTTCAGGATATTTTTAACCCCAGAACAGAGACAGTATCCAAACAACGTATGAGACTGATAAAACTTCTTTCTTAGCACTGCACCCTCTGTTTTCTTCATTTTGCCCAAAATGTCCTGTTAACTACTGAAATTGTCACTGGCCAAAGCTAAATGGTAACAGATGCCTGCTGCGCTGACATGTTCTAAAGAAACTCAAAATACGCTAGCTAAAGAGTTGTCATAGGCTTGTTCTCCGAAGTCACTTACAGAGAGTTAACATCAAGAACCTTGCTGCACGATTTCACGCTCTGCCAGGTGTAATAAAAGTTGCTTGGCTAAGCAAAGCCAAACTGCTACATCTGGGGTTTCTGTTTGTTGTCACAAATGCTAAGGATGGCTAGATGAAGCTAACGGTCAAACCCGAAACAACAGAAAAATGAGTATATTGTTTCTTTTACAAAGCTATTCAGAATTATGTTTTCCATAACCCAAGTGTAGGTTTTACATATTTATAAAACTCTGGATAGAGCCAGCACCAAAGGAGTTCTAAGACAGACAAAAGTATCATCCATCATACACTGTTCATATCCACATATGAGTTATTCCCAGGATGCAAAACGAGACTGGCACACTTAAAATACTATCGCATTTTTCCCTTCGCCATAAAATAGTACCTTTGAATTAGTAACTGCACCTATTTCTCAATCACACTTCTGGGCACAGGAAAAAAAGACAGACACGCTACACAGAAAATGCTAATTCACAATCAGATGCAGACTTACAGGAGTTGCCACGATAACCCAAAGAAAAGGCAACTTGAATTCTGCACCAGCTATGACTTTCAAAAGAACAGAACTAAAAGGAGGAAAAATATTTCTTAAAAATTGGAAACTCAAGTGCTGATGTACAGCCTTCTACACCATCCCCAGGAACAGCCCCACGGCCAACCCACAGCTCACCTCCCTCGCAGCCACAGTAGAATTTACAGCCTGCCTCCTCCGAAGCCCAAGCAAAGAGGCAGCGCCCATCCACAAAACTTCTATTTGCTACTAAACCTCATTTTTTCCAACACTGCAGAACAACGTGATCTCCCTGGCCTTGCACGCCTCCCCACAAGCCGCCTACGTTTTGACCTGCTATGCAGGCGTTGAAGCATGGAAGTGGGTTCTACTGTGGAACCGGCCACCCCAGCCTGAAGCAGCCTCCAGAAATATGCAGCCCTACTGAGATGCTACACTGCCCTTGCCTCCCCTAGCCAGATGAGGATTCATCAGGAAGTTTTCAGGGATGAATCTACTTCTCCAAACACCTCAGCAGGAGAAAAAGCTGTTATCGTCATCTGTTTCTGCCCCTGTGGATCCTGCCTGTATCAGCTAATGGGACGTGGAAAGCTGTAACAGCTAATTCCAGTCATTAAAAGGACTGCCCAGTGCTCTTAAAGGTCAAAGGAAAAAAAATTGGTGCCCAGAATGTAGTCCTTAATGCATTGATTTTCCCTGCTGGTTACCACCTCAGCCTTTTTTCAGGGTGGGGGGGTGAGGTGGGGGTGGAGGGTGGGAGGTGGGGTGGCTGTGTGCAGAAATCACCATATAGCTGTACAAATACGCCAAAGATTTAGAAATCAATACAAGACTAGGAATATAATATTGTTATTTGGTACAACATCCATGTTTTCACATCTTAATTTACATTTCTGATATCCTTCTGCAGTCAGAAGGTGTGCTAACCACACACTACATTCTCATTACAAGATTAATTTATTAAAGCCAGGACCTCAAGATAGATTTTTTTTTCTTAATGACTTTAAAAATATTTTAAATCTACAAATGAACTCTATTTCTGGGAAAACTTCCCCCTCGTATCTGAAGTGTTTAAACTAGACAGTAGAAGAATTCAAACTCCAAAGGAACAAATTACAATACCTCAAGTATAAAGCACTTCTTTTTTGTTGATATCATTCATATGCCTGACTGACACTTCCTACAAATTAAAATTCTGCCACAGTAGCTAAAGTTTCTATCCAACCAACAAGCTAAGTGACCATTTTATATTTTAATCTAAAACATTTTCCAGTTATACACCAGAGATTTCCTGAATCAGTATGGCTGCAAAAATAAACCTCAAATTATAAGAATGACTACTAAAAAAAACAGCAACTGAAAACACTGGTTGTTGAGATTGCTCACACATCCCTTAGACCTAATGTGAAGGATGTCAAGTTGTCCAAATAGATGGGGTTTTGGTGCTTTCATATTGTTACACAGTCAATTTACTTTCCTTCAATTAATTTATTATATTACTTTATAGTTCTCATGTGAATTAGAATCCATAAATGTGTCTGTTCTAAAGAGGGAAAGACACAAAGACACAGAGTAATAAAAAAATGCTGGAGTTTAGACTAAATGTCCCTTTTCTCCCCACTCTACAATTCATCTGGTTTTTGTAGACTCATTCAACCAGATCATAAAACATATGCAAGTATCCTTCTCAGGGATTTTTGCTTTCACTAAAGATATCACAGTTTCAAGCAGTCTTTCACTGATCTCACTCCAGATTTTTGACGTTCCTCCTGTACTGAGGGCCTACAACTGGACACAGCATGTAAATGTGCTGAGTAGGGGAGGATAGTCCCTTCCCTTGATCTCCTGGCCATGTTCCTGTTCATACAGCCCAGGATGTGGCCTCCCTTGTTGCTGGCTTGTGCCCACCACACCCCCATGGCCCTTCCACAGAGCTGCTCCCCTGTCAGTCAGTCTCCAGCTGGGTCTTGCTGCAAGGTCTCCTCCTGCCCAGGTGCAGGGATTTGCATTTGTACTCGTTGAATTTCATAATTTTCCTGCAAGCCCCCTCCTCCAGCCTCTCTAGGTCCCTCTGGATGGCAGCCCTGTCCTCACTGAATCGACCTATCGCCCCAGTTTGGTGTCACCTGCAATACTTGGTGAGAGTGCCCTCCGTCATGTCCTCCAGGAAAGACCAGTCTGCTGCTTGTTACCACCCTCCAGGTAGAGTATGACTCATTAACCGCTACCCCCTAATCCAACTAGCTATTTACCTATCTTGTTGCCCATCCATCCAGGCTGTAACATCATAACTTGGCTAGAAGAATACTGTGTGAGACTGTCAAAACTTGTTAGTAAACTGGTTATTCACTAAACAACTGAAAGCCTTCAAAAATCAGAACAATAAAAAACAGACAACGGAAGACAGACAGACAGCCAACTTTTCAAGTGCATTATAACTTAGCAACTTATACTTGCAACTGCCTCATTATATACTCTTTTAAGTAAAAATATCAAAGCAAGACAAGGCATTGGGGAGCACTTCAAAGAATGCAGTTTTTCTCAAAAATGTTTAAATTATTCTTGATGGAATTTAGAATACATTTTGATAATATGAGGGAGGAAGTTCAGAGCACTCTTGCACTTTGCTGACAAGTGGGGAGAGACTCTTGGCAAAACTTGAAAAAAAATTGTAAGATATGTGAATTAGGTGCACACAGTCTTTCTTCCAAATAGGAGTGAAAAGAAAACAAATGAAAACTACAAGACTTAATCGCTTTTAAACTCTGATTTAACAGTCTCTTTACAAAGTAATTTTTGTTTTAACCAAAGGTATATTCAAATAATTACAATCAAAAAAATTAAGTCCTGATTCACTAGGATGTAAAAGCAGGACTTCACTGGACTTCACTGACAGAAAGATCATCTCTGTTGTAAAAAACAGACATCATTCCAAATGAGATTTATTGTCTGACAACTCTCAAACCCTACATTTTCATGAAGAGATATTTTGCCAAAACTAAGATTATAAAAATTATTTTTATTAAAATATTTCTTCATTAAAAAAGAACAGTCATTAAACATGACTGTATGTATTTCTTGATAATTTCTAACTGGTGTTTTTATAGATTGCATCAGAATAAGAAAACCCTAATTAGCCCAGAAATAATCTAGTCAAGATAAAAAGCAGAGGTTTTTCCTGTGCAGAGAAATTATTTTTAAAGTGGTCCAATAAGCAGTTTCAACAAGTGGCTTACCTTGCAAATTCCCCCTAAACAAACAAATTGCTTACTTGAGATCCTTGAAAAATATAGAATAAGTCTAAATAAATATCAGAATAAGCTACTGAAAATAACCGTCCACATACGCCAAGATTTCAGCTACTAAAGAAGCACCTGGAGGAAGAAGCAGCTTCCAACCAACACCACAGGAAACACAGCTCAGGAAAAGATTTCCACATAACTCCAAAGTTTATCTGGCTACCAGGAAATCACCATAATTAAGAGATACTAAAAATACGCTCCAGCAAACAGTCAATGCACGAATTGGGTTCTAAAAATGTAAATACAGCTAGGATTAAAAAAAATTAATCACACAAACTTTATAATCATATGCCTCACAGTGTGTGAAAAGAATATTAGAGCTTGACAGAACTAGGATTTTTTAGGTCAGCTAAAGAAAAGGTTATTGCATTTATATTTATTTCACTTTCACAGTTTTCTTCAGCTCTCTCGTACTTTTTAAAGCCTTGAAACCATTCTAAGGCAGACCAATGGTTTGCTACTGCAGACGAGAATACACCCGAGCTATGGTCAGGCTGCACCCAGTTTGTGTTTGAGTTTTTAAATAGTTAGTACGGCCCACAACGTAATTAATTTAGGGGTTCAGACAAGCCTAGAGCATCCAAAGTTTTATATAAAAGCTTAAGTCCTGCCTTGCCCAACTGTACTTTTTTGCAATAAAAAAAGAACAGAACATCCTACATAGCAGCCATATGGCACATTATAGTCTTTTGATTGCTTTCACCTTTCTCTATTCTCTGCAAGCTTAAAAATACACCAGGTTGAGGACTCCTCTGCAAGATGGTCCACAGCAGCATAATGGACTACTGGTTTAAAACTAGATCTGCTGTGGTTCAGAAACAGAAAAAATGCTTTTGGCCATTTAATTTCTTATAAAAAACATCCTGAAACCTGAGTGTATTTGCCTACTTCTTGAATTTTTAAAATTAAGAGCAGACAAATTTTCACGCCTGCAAATGTGGTAATCATGAACAATTTTAGAATTATTTTAATTGGTTTTAACTATAGCCAAAATCATCACAGATACACTGTCTTACAGCACATTAGTGGTTTTTTTCCACACTTGCTTCAGTATTTTCCTACCTTCAGATGTGCAAATGCAAGTCTTGCAAAAGATGCTAATATTATGGCAAAAGCTTTGGGGGGGAATTCTCTCCTCCAGGCCTATACTTGACTACTTCTGGGTTAACAAATCTACAGTCCACCATTTCACGGTTTCCCTGTTTGATTTCATTTATGGTCCCAAGAACACTAAGTGACAATATCTGTCTTTCTAGAAGACAGGATTTAGCAACGTGACTTCAGTGGGACACGAGTACCACAAACCCTCCTCAACTTGTACCAGGACAGGCTCTGTTAGGAAGGGGGTCTTCTAATGCCCCCGTTCCTCCTTTGATCAGATTTCTATCCAACTGAAAGAGAAGAAAAGGTGACAAGGGAAGGATAACATTAAGCTGAACCTCTGTAGCATGGAAAGTTAAGTCTAAAATAAACTGGCAAGTATCTGAGTTCACGTGCTTGTTTCCTGCCTCCCTACAAATCCACCATTTATGGTATTGTAAGAACAATAATTGTGTTTGTAAGCTGCAAAGTATCTATTTTCACTATAAATAAACCTGACCATGTCACATGTCTTCAGGACATATAGGTTTTGTAAAGACAATCTGGCTTTAAAAATCTAGCCATACACTATTACAGAAATTGTACTTGCAAACAGTTCAAATGACTCAGCACTAGTCTACTGTCATGAAAAGTTGTATTTAATGCATACACTCTCCAATTACTGGTTTTTTTCTGTCTCACCTCAAAATACTCATTTTCAAATGGAAAAACTAATCAATAGCAAATCTAAACCCAAAGTACTTAAAATAGAAACCACAGCATTGCAGTATTCTAATTCAGGTTTGCACAAGTCCATGAAACTGTCCCAAATAAGATTAATAACTTCTCATCATCCAAGTACAAACTGATCTATTGAACAATTTAATTACTATTTTCCATTCCAAAAAGATAATCACCTTTGCTTTGGAACTGGAAGGCTCTCAAAGACAGGCAAATGGCTTCTGCTCCTGCAAGAACAGTGTTAATCCTAACCTTTGCACAACTCAGATATTTGCCTTCCAGATTAAATTATGTGCATGTGTAGATACATAAATAAATTATGAGATACTGTTTTGCTGTCACAACATATTGTGCACATGCTGAAAATATGGGTTCCACAACATGGCAAATAAGTCAGCAGGTATCAGCTTTTACTTGTCCTTAAGAGTAACACTAAGCCCTGAACTCTTGCTTTGGTGAAACTGTTCTTCGCCCAAACTATAACCATCTTGAGATACACAGACTAGTAGAACAATACCATTGAGTGCGTAACTAAATCTTGCCTCGAAAAACTAAAGGCGAACAACTTATTGTCTTCCTTCCTATTCACTAAAACAAAATGACGGTTTTATTTCATATATTGTCTTCAGAATAACCAGTTTTCTGATCTGAACATGCAATTTATACCTCCCTCTCCAGAGGGCTAGAGCCTGCCAAAGAGTCCGAGCCAAAACGAATAAGCTGTGGATTCATAGTCTCAGTATGGTTCAGTCTAATCTGACTTAACTTACGTTGACAGTGACATATTTTAGACTTGAGGAGGATTTGGTGTGTGGGTATTTTTAAGACATACTTTTATATAAGTCTTTGGTTAACATAAGCAACAATTGCTCAATCAGAAACAGAAAAGAAAAAACCCCTACCTTCCACAAAAAAATTATGCAGTCAATTGAAAGAGAATTTGATTTTTTTTTTCACATCTCTTCCACATGGTAAGGCATTCACTATGCATTATGTAAACTACATTTGATAACAGATGTGCTTTACAAATGTGTGGCAAACAACACTGTACAATGATGAAAATTCTATGTCCATCAGAACTCTTAAAACATTTTTCTTCAACATTGAAGGAGACCATTTTGCAAATTCAAATTATACTTGAAGTATTCGATGCCAGAAACCATTCTGAATCATCAGTCCTCTCTCATCTGAATTGGTCATCAACCTAAAGTTCTGAAAGCACAAAGCCTGTGAGCGTTACTGCAATCAACTGCAAGATCTATTTCTCAGTTATCATCAGTGCTCTTCTGTTAGTGTTAAGAACATTAGGGCCTGGTTACTAAAATTTAAACAGGGCTTTTAACAGAACCTAATTTTCACACTTTAAAGAAGCAACAAATATCTCCCTTATTTCAGCTAAAAGATTCTGTGTCCAAAGAGGCACATGAGGTACTTAAGCTAAAACATGCGTGTCTACCTATTTGGAGTGGGCTCAATCAATATGAAAGGACCAGTGATTAACTACAAAAGCAATAAATAGGAGAAAGCATTGAGGTTTTTTTGCAATTTCTATTTTAAGCTAAGTTTAATAGGGGAAAAATTCTACAAATTAAATCTAAATGTCCAAGTTGTCAGAGCTGCAGGACTGCCAGTGAAATCACTCTCTTCCTCATGTAGAAGCCTAGTTTGTTTACAATGTCAAAATTTCATAAGCAGTAATGTTTTAAAAAGACCATAAGCCAATCATTCTATCAGTAGCACACACAGAATACTTGAAGTACTTATTTTTTCTTGACAACTTAGTCTATTTCCTCTTCCATTTCTGTCAAAACAACTTCTACAATACAAACAAAAAATTCTCTATTAATTCATCCTATTACTACTGGTTTTACTTCTTCATTCTTAGAAGTCAACAAGAAGAAAAAGGACCATTAGATTACAAATCCAGTCCAGCTCAGCACTGTTCAGTTCACATCTCAAGATGAGTCACAGTACAGTCCACCTTTAGAAATCTGAGTGGTGACTAAACACTTTTCCTTGATATGATTAGGAAAATAAGATCTGAAGCACTATTCTCTCTAACAATCCAGCATCCAGGAGCATCCAAATAGTTTCTACAAAATAATATGACAGGGGACTAATTTGCTAACAGACAGCTATTAGGGATGTGTTACCAGCTGGGGAAGTTTAAAATATATGCAGTCCTGCATATTCATTACATCAGTTATGCCAGACCAGCTTGTTTTAAAAATCCCTATTTATTGTCAAATGCAAAACAAATATGCCATCATTCTTTTTTAAATTGAACATTTAACACTGCTATTTACTAGTAAAACTAATTTGCAACATTAGCAATTGCATGTATTTTTCAGACTTTTTATAATACTGCAAGAGAGATCTCTTCAACCCACATTATAATATTCTCTTATAAAAGTATTGTTCAATTAATGGGTTGCTTTTAAATTCAGCCAAATCGACAGTAACAACTATACAGGCACAATAAAAGGAAGACAACACCACCAACAAAATCATACTACGTTTCAAAAAGAAAAATGTGGCTAAATAGAAAAAAATATTTTCAGAATATATGACTTTTCACAGACAAAATTCCTCATTTTCTGTTATGGAAAGGCATTATATAACAAGAAACAGGGCATCTTATGATAACTGCAGAAATATACATCAGTGTGTTTTTTCCACTGAACATTTTTATTTTTAAAAACAAAATAGCTTATGTGAAAGAGAAAAACAACTTAGTTAGGACATGGATTGTGATTCAGAGCTAAGGCGATATTCAGTATGTCAGTTCTAAAGCAAGGATATCAAGTTTTAAATTTTAATTAAACATTTTAAGCTTTCTTTCATACATCTAGTTTTCACATACTCAAAACCATTCCACTTGCTGCTTCTTCTGTTGTTTTTTGTTGTTTTTTTTTTTNTTTTTTTTTGTTTTTTTTTTTTTTTTTTTTTTTTTTTTTTTTTTTTTTTTTTTTACAGAATAATAAAGGGTCTATAGCTCCGAAATAACAGACCCTAACAAAAAGAGCAGCCCAGACAAAAGTTCCAACTTGCAAAATACTAGCTGTCTTTAGACAGCTCAGTTGTAAGAATAAAATTCTTTTGATGATCTGGATTTTTTTTTTTTTTTTTTAAAAGCTAAATCTTTTTGGAGAAAAAACAGAGTCCTAAAAGATGATCTGCTCCCACTGATTTGCTGAGTTATTTGTGTGGCATATTCTAGCAGAATTGTTCTGAATTGTTCAAACTTGCAACTTTAAATATTGAAGGGGGAATGAAGGTCATCTTTATATATAGTGTCAAAGCACTTCCACAACTCTACTGCTAATTCATAACAGTTTCCGCAACTTTGCAATGTCTATTTTTTTAAAAGCATTTAAGGACAAACCTTGAAGGGTAACCTGTGTGACACAGGCAGATGGGAAGAAAATCAAAACCCTACCTTCCTCACAGTCTGTAAACTATGACAGAAAAGTGTGGCTGGGTTTATTTTTTTTGCATTGTTCAACCCTGAAGAATGTCTCATGCTTTAGGTCTTCCAGGATTCCTGTATTCCGTACAGTAGCCAATATTTGCCACTAATAGGAAGGGAAGCTACCAGGTCACAACAGATCAGTAGTTTTCACATTCTCACTCTGACATTCAAGGTTTTTACCATGATTATTCTTTAAACACAACCAGTGCATCAATGTTGGCAAAGTCTCTCCCCCGAAGAACATACCTGATTTTATGGTACTAGATCAAATCGGCACCACCACACCAAGGAAGCACTGGTGGCCGACTACAAAAATAACTCTTCTAGACCAGTTCAGAAGAAGAAACCCTTCTGATGTTTTTTTTGTTCGGTCGGGTTTTTTTTAAAGAGGATCAGCCACCACCTGTCCTCCTGCAGCTGGCATAGAACTGACATCAAGTGTAAAACCAACAGCCACCATAACGTCACCTCCGGCTAACACCATCACAGCAACCGTGTTCACTCTTGATGCAGATCAAACCTATTTTTGCAGTTTAGCCATTAATTCATCAATGGCAGCAACAAGCATGAAATAACAGTGTAATTTTAACCTGTGCTTATATTGGTTTAGCTGGCAGTAGCAGATTGATTTCTGTATTTTGCTATCCAAATCAGATTTAAGTGACTACAACATTAATTTTCACGTATTGTGCTAGGCTGGTTTAAAGAATTTGTGCAAAAACCAGCACATCTTTTCTCAGGTGTGCAATATCTAAGATCTTAATACCTTTAGATGAGATTTTATTTGAGATTAATAGATTTATTGGGATGAAATACAGCTAGACAAGTTTCACCGGTTAACGTAACTAACTAGGTCATCTATATCCTCATAAAAAGAGTGTAATTAACAGATAAGACTTTTTCCTTATTTAAAGTTCACAGTTTTACACCTGCTTCTTATTAGGAGAAATCATTACCACTAAAGCAGTATAAAACTTACTAGGTCTATCAGTTGCTTAGCCCAATACCTCAACACATGTATAACAAAAAGAGAGACACCCACACAGCAAACTAGGGAGAGGATGGAGCAGATGTGTGATGTTACTAATGCATCAGTGGAGTGCTAAACAAGAGAGAAATAGGAAAGGAAAGGAGATACAAAGTAAGAGAAATGAAGATGGGGCAGGGGTGGAGGGGAAGGGCAACTGACAACTCAGATTGCCGAACGGAGCTAATAAATAAGATGTGACCCTTTATTCTGTATTTCTCCAGTCCAGTAGAGATTAAACAAGTTGTGAGGAGAAAAACAATACTAGCCAGAAGAAAGAAATTTAAAACAGAGGCACAGAAGGATTTGCCATATGAAACCAAACACCAAGAACAAAAAGCCACTGCAATAAAATCAGCCATTATGAAAGAAACACACACTACTGAAGCTGCTCTGCCAGACAAAAAACCTAGAGACTGCAGCAACAATTACAAGTGAGTGAGAAAGCACATACTGCATGACCATTAATGACTAAACCCTATGCCTATAGTAAAAACGAACTGACAGATGACACCTAGGATACAGTATCTTGTTCAAGCAAACAAAGAAAACCCACCTAAAGGATGCATAGACATCACGGTGACAGTGAGGAGTGAATAAATGCAGAAATTCAGGAAGCTGATTAAAGCACTTAGAAGGGGGAAGGGAAAAAGGAAGGGGGCTGACTGAAAAGGGAAGTCAATATAATTAGGACTCTGAAACCTATAAAATACGCTTCCTATAAGATCATTCCTTTCAATATACGACAGCTATTTGAAATCTCTCTCACCCTCTCCTCCCACCTTCTCTTTTTCTAGTACACAGATTCCACACAAGTCTTCAACATCTCCTGCCACATCTTGGGACAGCAAGCACTTATTTGTGCCTGTGCTGCAATACAGCATAAAATGAGAAATTAATTCCCCTGACATCTGTATCAATCAACTTCTGCCATTTGTATGCACTTTAAAAACATGCATCTTCAGGCCAAGTAAAAATACAGAATATTTAATTTATAATCTTTTCCTTATCTCCTGAATATGTATAAGGCCCTACTAATTTAATTTTTAATTTTATTTAGAATATTTTAGCAGTAATTAGTCACGAGTACTTTAAACCTCACAAAATGCATGCATATTTCCTGTGTAAATATGCAGCTGATTTCTGAAAAAGTTAAATTTCTTAACTATTACTCTATTTCTCTAAACAGCACCTCTCTGCACTAGGTGCCATTTCCTACAGCAATGAAAATCACTTGCAATACCTTTACAACAGGTACAGCCACGCGTACATATAACAAGTCAAAGAGTCCCTACAGAACCACACAGTGATTCTGAAAAAGGAAGTAGAATTGTTGAGTTTTAAAGCATTAAGATAAACTGTAAGCAGAGGTGTACTGATCCTACTCGGTGGCCAATTCTTCCTCACTTTCATATCTAAGCTTGCATAACGTGCCTCAAAAGCTGAACATCCAACTAATTTTAGAGGCATATATATCATTAAAACACAATATGGCCTTTATTAAATATGAATTATTTGTTCACAACACATTTGGCATGACAGTAGGAAAACATTGCCTTCAGGCCACCATTATATCTGCCCTGTTTCCTTCTCTTCCTTCCTGTCATCATACATCTGCTTTGTCAGCCCCAACAGCATTCAGTTTCCACAGGCAAAGAGATTTGTTCCCTCCTTTTTAGAGTAACCAACAGTATTTTTATTTGATACTAACACAGAAGTAAAATTATGAAGTTTAAGATTTAAGCTTTCAACAGAGATTGAGGCAGAGTATTTCTCATCTCTTAGTTGCTGCGGTAGACTCCAACAGATGATACCACATTTGATTTCGCCAGCTCCACACAGGGAAAATTTAGTTCATAGTCGTGAAGACCAAAATTTATTTTTTAAATAAAAGATTAAATTTGATGGAAGTCAGTTACAAAGAATATTATGGGATCTAAACATTTGATGCTCAAACTTTAGGATGCCTTTTAAAACACAAATGAGACAGGCAAGATGGGATAGTGAAGGGCAGTTGAAAAACAAACTCCTCGCAAGACTAACACAGCAACGATCTGATCTGTCCTGGAGCTTGGCTAACAACAGACCTTTGGAACATGAAGAGCATCACAGCTATGAGTTCTTCCAAAAGAAACACAGCAGGGACAGCATCTGGTACCTGCACCACCCTCAATATCAGTTCCTGAATATACTAGAGATTATAAACAAGGCTTGAAGTGGGGGTGGGAATCAACTGAGAAATACTGTGGGGGCATTCCTGTTCTATTGGTACCAGTATTTTCTCTCTGGGATTGAATGAATGATATAACACAAAGGTGTTCAGCAAGTGTTGAACTTTAACCTACTGTGATTCTCTTACAAACTATCAAATCTGTTTATAATAGTGACTATCCAAGGCTAATGAGAACTGAAGCATGCATAAGGAATCAAAGTAACATTATTAGCATTTCATGCTCTATAAAACTGTAGACATTCAGTAAAAAGCCTCCTATTTTGAAACATGGCTGCTGATATTTTTCCTTTTAAACTATTTTTCATGCGTGTCTTACTTATTAAACAAGTTCCCTTGATAATACATGTGTTTATATATGCAGTAAATACAGTATCAACATCAAACAGTGGCTATGCATCACACAGAGAGGAAACTAACCATGAAGTGCTGAAATTTTGGTCCAGAAGGAAGAAAAAAAGCACTAAGACTTGATAATACATCAAAACTATATTTTCAAAATAAAAGTGGTAAATTTGGTGCATTATTCAAGAAAGTAATAAGTTCTTCACAACCAACCATAAAACATATATAAGATTACAGACTTTCACGAAGCATTAATTACTTCCTTTCTTTCACTCAAAAATCCAAACTATCAGGTTCCCTGTAAAATGCCAATTTGTCTATCTATATTCAGAACAAGGGTTTTTTTACAACATTAATCTGTTTTAAATAAAATATATGTGTATATATTTCATTAGGTTTTTTTATGAATTAATTTTATATATTAAAATATCTATACAGATGCAAAACTCCTACGTCAATTTTAATAAAGATAGATGTATAAGTGCACACTTAAGTACAAATGCATTGTACTCAATGTACTACAAGTAGCTTCACATATGAACACCATAAGTATTACAGGGCTAGAATTAATTGAGCTTTGCTGAAGAAGTTTGCAAGGTAGCAGTTTCCATTTACCATTTAAAATAGGTCAGAAATTATATACTTGCATACTACTACTATAATCCATTTTTTAAAGTGAAAACTGTAATCATATCAGCAGCTATTAAAGACTGATGGTCTGCTTTTTCTAACACTAGTTTAATGCTTTCTAAATAGTAAATGAATGATGATACTTAGTCTAGGGGAAAAAAGTATCAGAAAAAAGCCTGAGAGATTGAATTTTATAAGCATGCACATATAGTAATGTATTTAGAAAGTAAACCAATAAATGCTATTCCTAAATCCACAGGTAAAATGAAGAACATGTATTTACAGTGAACCACCCTATAATAGCATAGGTCATAACTGATGATTCTCTATTTAGAAATACCTCTCGTGATCAGATCAGGAGATAGTGAGTTCTGCTCACATTTAAAGTGAGACATCAACGTAGGGCATTTCGCATTTAATTTTGTTTTAAATATTCTTCAAAAGTTCTAGGTAGTTGAACAGATTTCACCTTTCACCTTTATTCACCTATAGGAACATAGGAACAGACTTGAGAGAAAGGCAGCAGTCAACGAGTCAAATCAGCAGTACTGGAAGCATAATATACATCCACTGAGTCACCAAGGTTATATAAACTGATACAGCAAATTAATACCACTCCTTCCCTGCCTCCCAAAATACAAGCTACTCAACTGCTCAGTCCTTACAAATGATATCTTTATTTCAATGCTAGGAGGAAACAAACAAACAAACAAACCTGTCAGAGCCCAGAAACTGAGCTACCTTCTCATCCACTAAGAGATCTGAAGGTCAGAGCTGAGGCTTATCGAGTAAGGCAGCACCCAGACATGCCATTTGCACTTTCACTGCCCCTGCTGCACTCATCCTTAAGGTGAATGCAAAACTCAGATTTTTTCAGATCACTCCAAGATTTTTGTAAAGAGATGAAATAAGAAGTCCTGCAGTAAATCACCTCTGAGGTGTCACACAGACTAGCCAAGAGGTAACAGTACAAAAGAACAATATTGAGTAGCTGAACTATAAAAGCTATGTTAACAAGTAGTCGTGAAAAATACTTCTCTAGGTACGCACACTTTTTGACTTGCAGAATTTAACAATGCCAGTATGAACTCAGAGCCTCCTGAAGTGTAAGACTCCTAAGAGAAACAAAATACTTGTCCAATATAGTCTTAAAAAAGTCACAGCAAAGAATTCTTAAAATAGAAGTCTGCAAAGCGCATTATATTGTCAGAGCAAATCTGTCTCCATCCCGCTAGAGATGCTAGCTCGGTGATCCGCATATAACTCCACCTATCTTTTAAGGCAAAAACTGTCCTAGTACCACTGCTTGTGGGCTTTAATGCAAAGTTCTGGCAATTGTCCAAGACTCTGGAAGGGAGAGCACGTAGCTTTTTAAATTTTCTTTTTAGGTCATGACATAAGAGATCACACTGATGTCCACTAACATTCCATTTACAAATGCAGAGGGAAGTCAGCAACTCATACTTACAGAAAAAAGGAAGGCACTTCTAAAAACAATTCTACATTGTACAGAAACTTCATGTTTACGCAAGTTATCTAATGCTTTCCAGAGAGGTGAATAAAACATAAAACTGAGAAAATATCACATACTACATGGAATCGAAAACCAAGGGTAAACCAGTATATTTTTGCACTAGAAAACAGAGATGTTTTTAAATGGAAGTTTTAATTTGTAACAACAAAATGAACAAATCAGACATATTTTCATTATTTTGATCAAATTTTATCCTGTCTCCCATGCTCAGAATACAAAAAGGCATGTTCATCACAGAAATGACCAGACTCAGTTAGAGGTCAGAGCATTTTAAAGTTAGTAAGTGATATTTGGAACTTTCATCATCTGTGAAGGAATCCACATTGGGTTTGGGACTTGGGATGTGGTTAAGTGTTCTGGCAATGATAACATCAAAAAGCTTACCCACATTTTTCTCAGACTTGTTCATTTGAACAAAGTTAATGCTTATATACAATCTTGTGGCTTTATACAGAACTCTTTTCAGTAGCCTTTGCCAGCAGCCAGATACCATATTGCCTTCTATATCAAAATAGCAACTAAGAATGATGGGTACGGACATCACTGGAACAGGAATCCAATTAACAGAACATGGCAAAATTAACGTTTATATAACAAAGTTTCAGGTTAGTCATCAATGACTAAATTTATACCACAGAGCTATTAATTCTCACCCTCTGTAGATAGAAGAGCAGCAGTTTCCAAGAAACTCGCAAAACCAACAGCTTATGAAAGAAACTTCTCTGTCCAACAGATTTCGGTAAAAGTTGTTCAAATACTCCTATGTTCCTCCTTCCCAGTAATATGATGACTAAGGTAAGTCAGAAAACAACTGACACTAGACAAAATAAAAGATTGAACAGTATCACAACATAGGCAGACGGTATTTTCAGTGCTGATAGGATTTAAGAAAGCCTCTTTGCCGAATTAATACTAGAACAGTTTAACACAATTAACAATCAGCTGGAGGCATACTAATTACTACAAAACAAAACCCCCAAACCACCCCACTGCAACACACACTGGCCTTTCAGGATATTTTTCTGATTGTTGTGATGTTAATTCCTTCAACATGTCTACATGTAAAAGTCTCTTTGACCTCCCTCCACCAAGCAAGCCAAGCTCTCCTAGCATCTTGTGAAATAAGGTCTCTTCTCATAACTCAATCGTTTCTCTAACACCTCTTCTCATTTGCAGCTGTCCACTGGAAATCTCATGACTGATCCATCCCTGGATATTATTTATCTTGTACACAGCTGAATTAATCTCAACAGTTCATTTCTCAAGCATGACTTAATGACAGACTGTTTTCCTCCTAAATCATTTTCTCTCAATGACCTGCCACTAGCAGAACTTTTTGGCTTGCTATTAATTACCAGAGGACAAAAATCTATAAAATTATTTTTATTTTATGCATGTTTTACTGCTGTTAGTCACCTATCCTCACTACTGCTGTTAAAGTCACCTATTCTCAAAAGTTAACCTTCATACTTGTGCTGCTGCCTAAAAAATATACAGAATGCCCAAGTCAAAACAGAATCAGATCCAGTAAGTCTTTCTTAAAGTTTTATATGTGTACACATATATTCTTACGCTTAAGAAAGATATACTGATATATATACGAACTGTGTGTTTCTTACACTTAAGAAAGATACATATTTTATATATACACACACACATATTTACCTTTAAGGTAAATACAAGAATACCTTGCTTGCAGAAGCATACCACACTGTATCTTTCATTCAAAAAGCAGCAGTATACATGCTAAAATTGCCATAGTACTCACAATGTCAATTCAAAAAGCATCTATTTCTAAAGTACCTTAAAATTAAAATGTCTTCTTATTATGATTATTCCCTCAGTTGAAATCTTGAGCTTTCAAGGACTGTAAAGAGTAACAGTATGAATACTGGCTTTTCTGAAATTAATTCATTATATTAATAATTCATCAAAAATAACTTTAGACATAGTCTTGCATTTTACAACTTTCCTTCTAAAATAGTTGGATTTCTTCTGTTTCAGAAATCCTCAAAGTTTCCAAATTTCTATGAGATATGACTTAAAATATATCCTTCTTTTGGTCAGTGCTAGATGAAGCCTTTTCTGTTTTCTCTTTTGTTGTAGAGTTAGTCCACAATTCTTCCATATACCAAATTCATTTTCACTTAATGAACTTTAAGGCAACTAGACTGAATAATCACTGATATGCAGAAGAGATCTTCAGTGGTACAAAAGCACCCTGAACTCTAGGCAGGGGGAAGAGGGAGAGGGAAGTACTTCTGCCAGATTTCTTTCCATCCTGTAACTAGCGGAAGCTTTCATACCAGTTACAGTTCCCCAAATGTGCTGAAAACCGAGGACTTGGCTTTATATTCGGTCAATCTTTGCATCCAAAACATGTTCAGGTGTGATGAGAACCAGATACTAAGTGACCAGTAGCAAAACCCTCTAAATACGTACCAACAAGCAAACGTGGATAGCCTTCCTCCAGTCACATAGGCTTTTGGAGACAGAAGCTGAGGCTGCAGGCCCTTCCTGAGGACGTTGCTCTCCAGCAAGTGCCAGAAGCTACCCTGTACACAAGACTAATGGCATGGACAACTAACTAGTGCTCTTTAAATCAAAGGTAAAACCCCTACTTTTCTAATTCCATTGTCTGGTAACGCAGACTTCAAAAATATTACATTACACCTATGATTAAGGCTTAGGACAGTTGGGTCTGCACAACTGCAATTCCCACATCACCAGTGGGTCACAAAACCTGCGCTTATCAAGTCCCACCAGATCCATTTCCTACCCATGTGAATGCACAAGATACACTGAAAACCCAACTGATGTATTTTTAGTGGTCTTCTCCATGAAGTGTGGGTTTTTCACTTCAACGTTTGATAACTGGAGAGGAGATAATAAATCTATGAGGATTTAAGATTATGATCCAAGTTAAAACCCTCCTGAGCCAATGGAAACGTTGGTGTGCGAGGTCTGGAGTGATTACATAATCACCTAATTAAGCCAGAAACTTATTCCTATAAATGGCACCATTTCTGTTTGATGTAAAATGAGACACAGCCAACTACATTTTGATCAAGTTTCATTTATGTAATGTCAAAATAGCATTAGTTGGCTTCTACATAAAAGGGAAAAGGGCTGAGTGACATCTCCACAAGACTTTTATTTCATCTTAATCCACGGAGTACCCCAAGTGATTAAAAATGAAACAATGTGTTCACTTAGTCAAAACTGCTTCTTATCCTCTTTCAGCCTTAACTCACATATTCTATTAGAAATACGCAATTTAGAAATATTACATACATACCAAAATCTTTTACTGATTTTTTAAATAGCTCACTTTTAAAGTATTTCATCATTTTTACTATTCAATGCTATTTTCCAAAAGGATACTATTTCATGTGTTCAGCAAAAACAAAAAGGATGCCACACTAGCTACAATATTGAAGAATTATGTTTGTACAGTTTCAGCTCTAATGCCCTGATACAATTTAACACGGCATACATAACACTCGCAAATAAAACAGGCAGCATTGTTTACCAGAATATCCACATTTTTGTTCCATTTACTGACCAGGAGTAGAGAAATATTTGGAATTCTTACATGCTCACATGCACACCTCAGCCCTTTGCCCTTTCCATCTGCATCATTAAAACCTGAGCAGACAAGTAGTTTAGTAACACCCTGCTGTGAAAGGCGGGACTGAGATTTATGTAAGGACATGCTATAAAGAAGGAATAAATTATTTCTACTGCAGCTTTTAAAACAATTCTACTATTTCTGAAGACTGTAAGAACCAGAATAGTATCATATTTATAGTACCACTATAGAAAGAAATAGTGCCATGTAGAGAAATATAAAAAGTACATAATCTATTACTGTACATTTATTTTGCTACAAATCAAACTGATGAAGTGTCTGCACTTACATTTACATTTCTAGCATATAATAAAATAGAAAAAGCATGCCAAAAGAAAGAATACTGCCATTATAAAACTGCTCAAAAATTCATTTGCACCAAGATGCAGTCACAGGCCGCAGGAGCCTACAGCATTTGGTCTTTCAGCACCCCAAAAAGTATTACATCTGATCTTGTTAGAGACAAGCAATCTTTTTAAAAGCAGGTACATGAGTATTTCTTAATTTCTCATTAACCTCAGCCTACATAGATGGTGAACAAACAGATTACCATAAAAATATTATAGGCCATCTTTAGTTTTGCATTAGTTTTTGCTGTCACTTAGCTAGAGAAGAAAATGTGATTAGAAAAACCATTAGAATAATCCTTGTTACCATAGAGGTGCTAACCTTTCCAAAATTTATGTTGATACTAAAGCTTCTACCTACTACTTCCTCTCCCCAGCAGTAGTTGGAGGACTGATATTGCCAAAGCTCACATTTCAGAAACATTCTGTAATTCCATATTCTAATCCTTATAGAAATATAATTTCAAGGTTGGTCCCCGCCCCACACACAAAACAGCAATTCTACTGTCCAGGATATGATTGTGAATAAGGAAAAGAAGAAAGATTCACAGCTGCACCCCCAATTCACCATACTTCCATTTCAATTTCAGGAAACAACAAGAATAAAAAAAAGAAAACTTCTGTCAATATTTACAAAGTAGTTACGGGTACAAAATGGATTATACCAGTAGTATATATGCTGCTTGCAAAACTGACAATTTTGAGTGCAAAGTGGTCACACATTTAGCAGAACAGAGGGTAAATTTTGCCATCTTTAAGTAAACAGTCAACTGTTCTGTATAGATTTATGGAAAACAACTATTTTGATAAATGAAGTATTTCTAATAATACAAATGCAAAGAGTTCTCCCCATGCCAGATGAATTGTTTAAAAAAAAATATTCAACTTTACACTGTTATTTAATATGAACATCAAATTTAGCAGTCAGAATTACAACTCACAGGTAGAGACTTGATAAAGGCATGCTCCAACAGGTTATTAAAATAATATAATAGTTCAATTTACTCTTATCTTGCGGTCCTCGACATCAACTGAAAAAAATGCACGAATGGTAACAGAAAAAACCTCTTTCACTGGTTATATAAAACAACATAAAAAGAATCAGAGTAGAAATCCACATTTTATTTCTATTTCAATTAACGTACAGTTCAAAATATCATTAGTTACAAATTAACAGCATAAAAATGTTATCAATTGCATTATTAAGAACATTGTTTCATATGACATAGGGTGCTCATATTGATGTATATAACACTAATTGCTTCATTTAAAAATATATGGGTTTATAATTTATTATTTTATCTGAGGGAAACTAAGAATTAGCATGACTGCACCTATACTAATGAACTCATTGCTCCAATTTTTTTATATTTGGCTTTTATCTCCAGATAATAATTCTCTGTCTCCCCTCATCCTCTAACACCACCCCACCCTTAGACAAGTCTGCTTGAATTTTAGCTAGCAAGGTATCCGTGTATTTGTATTCTTTTACTAATTCCGATTAATATTACCTTGATAATAATGCAAAGCAACACACAAAAGCAAAGCAATAAACAAAAGCTCTGACAAAATAGACACTAAGTCACTATTTCTTTCAAATTTGCTAAATCAAGTTGATGATTAACCTCTCCTTTATAGCACACCCTTTGCAAATCAGGTGGTAACTGAGGAAATTAATTAAGCTAACTTTAATTTCATTTTGCATTTTACATTAGCTTGGCAAATTAAGCTGACAAATAATAAAGATGATAATAAAGTTCCACCTACATGAATTCTTCTGAGTATTCTCAGTGGCTCCCGGAGATGACATGGCAGTAAGAAATATGCAAGTAAAAAGAAACACAGTACTGGTCAAGTGAAAGCTCCAGTTACCAAGCAGCTCCACGGATGTGCATCTTCATTGATGCCGAACAAAGACCGATGCTAGAAGGCTGCTTTTTCAAAGCAGTAATACCGCGACTGCCAGTTTTCAATGGGTCACTCACACACAGATGCATACACATGCATACTTCAACTCAGCGCCTTTCCAGAACCTGAACACAGGCTACCAGCAGCTGGGCTGTACCAGAAATGCACGCATGTATTTGGGAAGGTACCACATGCTGCTAAATAAAGGGGTGCTAGAAAGAGAAATCTTCCCGGCGGGTTATCATCTGATGACACGCAGTTACAGCATGCGTTTATCTGGCAGAGAGCTGGAAGCATTTGAAAATGATTTAGAAGCAAGGGAGAGGTAAGGAAGGGTTCCGAATTCTCTTTTTATTAGGCAGTGTTCATAGGGCTCTCCCCTCAAAGTATTTTTCCTTAATATGGCTTAGTTTAGATACCCCACAAACCAGGTTACATACTATTCTTACTTGACACACAAAATATTAAAAATCTCGGATGTGAGTTTTAAATAAATTAGGAGCAGTCTTCTCTGCTGAAAACTGAATTTTTTGTATTACATATCCAGACTACGTCTTCATCAAAAATTTAAAAAATGGTTATGCAGTTAAAAATACCTACAGAAACAACATATGACCGACAATCGTTGGTTATGGTGATGCTGCAGTTGCACAATGGTGCATTTATGTTTCTGAAATTGTAAGGCGTTGCTTAGAATTTGGAACGCACACGTTGCCCTTTCTGTTTAGGAGGGTGCGCAGTGCTGCTGGAAACCATGATAGCCATAACGATTCCTTTCTTTTACTTAAAAAGATCACATTTTAAAAAGCTCCTTGATGACAATTTTCAAAATACAGCGTACAGACAAAAGGGAATTATGTAACAAATACTTCTCCAATCACTATCATTAGAGGAAAAATTACCAAGAATGTGTGGGCCTAAGAAACTCGGTTTTGTTTCACTGGTGAAAACAACATCAAAAATATCTATGGGAAAGATTAAAAGAAGAAGAATAATCACGAGATAATCCCGCCTTCAGTCTGGACTTCGGTAATTAAAGGATGAATTCAAGTTAGAGTCGCAGACAAAACAGGCTTCTCTTTTTTTTCCCACATCAATCATTTAAGCATTACAGACAATTAAGATATTACACATTTAAATGTTTTCTTTTCTACCTAAACTGAGTATGACAGGACTTATGTTCCCCTGAAATTTTTTCCTATTATCTACACAGTTAGCTATTCACCCTGGCAATAGCCACAGAAAATCTCTATTGTTACACTGGCCTCCTCCACTCCTTACAAACCCAGGACTCTGTAAGGCTGACTCCAGCATAGAACCAACTTCTACTGCAGCCAACAGGAGCTGTACCTGCACACCCGAGAGCCATCTTAGTCTTAGCTGCACCGATGTCAAAATTGTGATGCACTAAGCCAAAAGGCCTTTCGGAGGTCAGATGTAACACTAGAACGCAAAAAAAAAAAAAAAA
>VYXH01012720.1:254470-293685 GCA_013397275.1 Burhinus bistriatus
AAAAAAAAAAAAAAGTAGGACTCAAGGAAAAAGAGAAAGCCAAGTAAACGCATCAGTATTAAAATTTGTTGGGAGAATAAACTAGCTCCCTCAAAATACAAAGCAACATAAGACAGGATGAAAGAGCATAATGGTGCCACATTAAAAAAACCCACAAGATTCTCTAAAAATACACATAGATGAAGCAGAATTTTAAAAAAAGAAAAAAGTGTTCCTACCCTCTGCTCTCCCTCTGTCAGAATTAGCATTAAAAAAACCTGATAAACACAAGGTTTCAGAAGTATCTGTAACACTAGCATTCTGTGGGTTATATTAACTCATTGTCTGAATACTACTTTCAGGTGACAGCCATCATATAAAATCCTGAAATCTAGTTGAGCAAAGAGATCACAAACAAACAAGCAGCAGTATCAAATTTGTAACATACAAGGTTACATTATAGCCAAAACACACAACAAGCAAAAAGTAAAAAAAAAAAACCTGAACATTTAAAGCATTAAACCAGCAGTGGTTTGGGGTGGAAGAAGTGACAAAACCAAAAACTATCTTTGATCAGATCAGTTGCAAGGGCACACAATATTTATTCCAAGGAAATCTGATTATCTAGTTTGTCCATAAATAATCTGGTATCTCTATAGCATCCCTTTCTAAACTGCAGATTTCCTTTAGAAACTCTACTCCCTATTTACAGCTTTGAAAATTCAGACCCATAACCACCTTAGAAATGGATGCCATTTTATGACTGACCAAAATCCACCCAAGCCTGTATTGCCACTATCACAGAAGCCCTGTTTTTCCCTCACCAGTTGAAAACTAATCAAAAATAGGCAGAGGGGAAATAATTTCCCCATCATATCAGATTACTAATCCAGTTGACAGTGCAGCCCACCTTTTGGAAAAGCATAATGGGAAACAGTGTTCTGATTTAGCGATTCAAGATAAAATTGTAGAGAATTTTGTTTCCATGGTTTACATACACTAACACACCCTTTTTTCCCCCCCTTCTACTGAAATGTAAATTCTGTTTCTTGCACAGAAAATACTGTCTGTCATGAAGACTTGACACTTGGAGACATTAACCTATTAGGTAACATTTATTTCCAATCATATGCAAAATAAATGCATACACAAGATGCATTGTTGTTTGCCTCACCCCAGACATAATACTTAATCCAGCAAACGTTTTGTTGTCTTGTCAAAGGCAGCTAATAAATTTTCAACTACACCTAATGCTCAATAGAATAGTGATGTCAACACAAAAGTCACGTTTAGGGGGTCAGCAAGAGGCAAGCAATCACTTCTGTGCACTACCACATACAGTCTCCGTCAAGACAAAAAACTGAAAACTTCCACTGTTCTTGAGTATGTATTCTTACATAGAACAGGTTCTGAAAGTATGTCATTAAGTCTAGTAACTCAGCCGAATACAGTCAGATGCGTGCAACTCAGCGCCATCCACCTGTGGCCTACAGAAATGTACATTTGAAAGCTTTTACATCTCAGTGCTGGTGATATCTGCCCCAATATATAAAGATTCAATTATTTACTGGGGAGGATTGAAGTCAGTAAAAGACCAAGACTGAACTTTCCTTAATTTTCTCTATTTAAAAGGATTTATTTCTTTCTTTTAAAAAAAAAATAAATAAAATTATTTCTTTAAAAGGTTTGCCTTGAAGTCCATACCTATTTCAAGGAAGGCACAAAGGAGGACAGAAGTTACAAGTAGCTAGATTCAGATCTAGAAGCTTTTAAAATGTGTCCTGAATGTTAAACAAATATGAGACTGCAAACTTGAAAACACAAAAAGCAAAATCAAAAGCAAGGTAGCTTTAGAACGCTTTATAATTTGTTTTTCTTCTCTATCTGTCTTATCCTATTACACTATAATGGAAGACTTAAGCAATTAAACTTATTTGCTTTTCAGTCAAGGTTTGACTAGAAGTGCCTAAGTCTCAAATCTTTCCATTCTCAAGAGAATGGTTATCATATATTGGAATCTTGGTCAATTCTTGCCACAGACAACACAGGACATGCAAAGTTGCAAGGTTCTCCTTCCATAGCCTGGATGGGAAAGAAGCTGGTAACACACGTTATTAACTACAAATCTATCAGAATATTTTCAGCTCATAGCAAAATACTGAGTAAAAACCTGAAACATGAATAACTTCGAAATTTTAACTCCATCTTAGCTTGATTACAATAGAATTAAGCAAGTGTCCCCCAGCTGTTTCCTGGCATGCCAAAATAAGAGTTGTCGTCTCTTACATCCGTGCTACAAGGTTTAAATATTGAAGTTTTTGACCATGGCCATGGAAGAGGCACCCAACCAACAAAAGACACCTTCCCTCCCATATTCAAACAAGTCATTGAAATGCAAAATCACAAAATACAACATTAAATTAGAACTTTCATTATTAATTAACTTGGTTATGGACACAATTTGTCAACAAAAAAAATCCTTTGCAGTAATTAAACACCTTGAATGTTCCTAATGTGACAGGCTCCAGGGTAGTATATTTGGAAATGTTAAAGTAAATGAACTCCATGTGGCTGGTATGATTTTCTACCACAATGTCATCTACTTTTGCTCAGAAGAAACATAAAGGATTGTGTGCTCAAAATTACAGCACAACTTCTAGAGCAGCTACATAATTTGTCAATCACAAGCTGTAAAGACCTCCATTGCATATTACCTATGCATCGGGAAGGCAATATGAAGATTAGGGAAAAAGTTGTTTATTCTGGCAGTCATGGGAATACAGTATAATAAAAAGGATCCCTAGACTGGAAGAAAAAAAGAATCAGCTTGACACACTCTCTGTTGAGGTGAGTAGATTTCAAGAAAAGGAGAACAAAGGGATGGAGGCAACAGACTCCTCCAAATATCAGGTACTCTCAGAGAACGGAACAGTAAAAGCCAGGAAATTAAAATCTAGATACAAACATATTTAAGCTACTGATAAAAGGACTGGAAAACTGCAATTTCAACAAAAGCATCTTAGATGCATGAAGAGGGATGACAAAAGATCTGCATATCAAATGTGACCCAATGACTTAACCTAGAAGAGAAAAGGCAAGAAAAAACACCTCTTGAATTCATCGGCTTCCTCAGAAAGAGTATTTTGATAAAGCTTTTAAAACTTATCAGGACTTATTTGGGAGATATCTCTGATGCAAAGAGCTGAAAACATATTTTGTTGTATTGTAAATAGAAGTGCTGAAAATGGTCATATGACCAGTTTTCCTGAGCTTGAATGAAACTAATCCTGTTAAAGCTTAGAAATATGCATGACTCAGTAGCCAAAGCCATGTGCGTATCTGCCCTTACAAAGTTTCTGCCACCTTTCATTGTCCAGAAGTGCTGTATTGCTGATTTCTAAATGGCCTCTACTGCTTTAGTTTTCTTGCCAGAAACAAAGTCAAAACATTTAATCCTAAACTTTTTTTTTTTTAAATAAAAAGGGACTTTTAGAAGCAATTTTTAAACCTATCATGTATATAGTTCCCATTTGGACAATGTTTGAAGTAAACTCAGCATTACGACCATTGTGCAATTCTACTAATTCAGTAACTTTAATTTTTTTTCCTTTATCTATCTCACTGTTCGGCTTCATTATTCCATCTTGTAAAGAGATTAACAGTATTCTGTAAATATTTACTACATAGTCCTGCCATGCTGGAAGAGAAATACTAACTTTAAAAAATACATGTATATACAAAAATTTGTACTGTGTGCCTAGAAGAACAGTGGAATGATTTCAAATCTCAGTGCAGGCATGAATATACTAGGTTTCAAGTATCAAGAGAAAATAACCCCATATTTGCTATCTAATTTCTAGTTTCTCAGCTGTAAAAATGAAAACAATACACACCCTTTCTAAACTATGGGAAAGTACAATACATCAAATACTAAAACCAAATACACACTTACACAAATACCAACTAAAATTAACTCTACTATTGCAAGAAATTGCCAAAATCCACAATAGAACATTTTTTTTTTTTTTTTTTTTTTAAAGCAGATTTATAAGCCTCAGCCAGGACAGGACAGCACAGAGCATTAGCCTGCGCCTGCAAGTGGTTCTCCAAACATTGGAACTGATGCACACTAGGAAGGAACTTACAGGCTACTTCATATGGCATACCTAAGATTTTCATCCATAAGTCTATCACCTGTGAGAGCTTTTCTCTATGAAAGATAAATTACTAAAAAACCAAACTGAGCAACCCTTAAGATGTTTTGTCCTAGTGCGCATGCACACTTCAGGTACACAAATGCCAGTGTTGTAGCAGTATCAACAGGGACGCTACGCACTCACTCTCTGCCTTCTTCAGAGAGAGGTGCTTAATATAAAGAAGGAGGAAAGCTTATAACCGTCACTTTCTCAGCATCACAGATTATTAAATAATATGTTATGTTTACATTGTAATAGAAAACTCTTGAGGTTAGAAGAAAAGAGACTGGAGAGGTTTATTCTGCCCCTATACACTATGGGTACAGCAAACAACAAAAGAGAACGTCTGGCCCTGTAAATAGTCTTAAAGCAAAAGGAAGAAAAATAAAATCTACTTTTCATGATGAAAGAGAGTACAATCTGTAATACAAATGTGAAAAAGGCAGGAACATACTCTAAACCAGTATCTCCACTAACAAATACAAAAATAATTCATAACTTCTTAAAATAGTATTACATACTTATTTCATGCTACTTGAAAGTAATAATATCAATAAGCAAGAGCATTAGTGGATTCTCAACATTTTTCAATGCTGCAAACAGGTATATACACTGAGTTTTGTCTGAGCCCCTTCTTGATGACACCTGGAATCTTCAAAGAACATACTTAATAGGTCAATGAATTACCATTTTGTACCTTAGTGCACACAGTAGGAAGATCTAAATGAAATCAGAAACAATTCTGCTTCTTGATTATGTGAAAGTTGATTTTGTTTCAATATTAAAATAAGTCTTTAGTAAATAGTAGGCATAAAAGGGCACTTAAAATGTTTATAAGGTTGTGAATATTTCACAAATTTACAGTGATCCCATACAGACTACACCTGTGTATCTGTAATCTATTTATATTTATACATACACAAAACTCTAGGGAAATAGAGTTTTAAAGCAGATCTGAAAGACCTGTGAAGCTTCCCACCTGCCTTGTGAGCCAGACCTCCATTCTCATGGTCAGTGCCAATACTCAATTAGTATTTTTTTCTGTATTCGTTGTGAAATTGATGGGATGCATTATGGAATGCAAGTTACCAGTGCTGTGCTATTTTGACCCTCAGATTACACCATCCAGTTTCTTAATTCCAGTAAAACTTACTTTCTATCCTGAGCAAGGCATGAGAACTCAACACTGGAGAATGTGAGACTTACATTTGGACACTGGAAAACGTGCATACAACCCTCTTTTTACTCCCTCTAGCAAACATATTTAAGGAATGTTTTTGTGGTACTTCAATTTCTGCAGATTCAGATAGAATTAACTTATGTATTTATGAAACACATGTTTATGCAAGCCATTTGCCTTCCTTAATCTCGAAGCCAATACTTTTTAGCATATGGTATTTAAATTCACAAATAACAAGTTACTATTATGAAATGGTTTCAACTGCACATTGGAAGATGCAAGCATATATAGAGGTATTTCAAACAGTTCTTTCCTAGCCCCTGCGCTGGGTATTTTATGAACTGAACGTTTATCAACACATTTCACTCTGGACCATTATGCAAGGATGAATTACTTGAGGATGTAGTCTATACTTGCAATATAAAAATGTAAAGAATCATCTACTCAACTACTTAACATACTTCAGTTGGAACCAACCTTTCTTGAATACAGCAAACCAGAGATATAAGCAAGATAAGATCTTATCATAAAAGTTGTATATAGGTAATATACCACTAGAAGTATTTGCTTTTCAGATTACTATTTTACATTGCCAACTTAGACATGCTTCCTGCTCTTGCTGCTGCCTTTTCCTTCTTCTGTGCCAGGATTTCTATGGCCATCTACTGAGTTATTGCAGCATGCTTCATCAAACGAAACTAAACCAAACAACAGATCATTTTCTGCACAAATCTAGTGAGCTTTGGAAAAAAGCTTAAAACAGGAAAATGCAAGAAGGACCCACCAGTTAGACTGGGCAAAGCTGCTGTAGAACTGAAACATCTGTCACTACATAATCATGAATCTTTCACGACCAGGAAGCTCTTACTCTCCCTGTTTCTAATCAGCTGATGAAATATATGCTAGATACTCAGAAACTGGCTGAAGGTCCAAAAGGCTGGAAAAAGACTGACTGAAGCCAATCTAACAAACATCTCTTTCACAACCCAAGTTAACAACAAAAATTCTGAGTAGCATCAGATCTGGGAAAGAACAACTTAGTAAGCAGGAAACCATAAAAACATTTCCTCCAAGTCTGTGTTTCCAATCAGCCATGCACCTGCTTTTTACTAGTTTAATCTGAATTTCCAGGGAAAATGTCAGGCAAGACAGTGAAAGTTGCTGCCAAAGTCAAAAAACATGTTGTTGTCATCTTATAGAAAGCATGTTTTTAGCATGTTTTTAAAGCATGTTGTTGTCATCTTATAGAAAGAATTTAGACTTGCTTGATATGACTATTGAAAGTTTGTTAGACTCCTGTCTCTTCTGTCAGGTACAAGCTTGTCCAGCAGTTCATTGTACAAAAAACCACAGAAATTAGGCTGACTGATGTTTAATATCCATTTTTAAAGATCTGTCTGTGCTTTTCCATCCTTCCATAGCTTCTGCCAATTCTTTTGATTACTGTAGAATAAATTTGGACATTTTTGAACCAACTGATCAACAGACCTAGAGCACCCTCTAACCTGGTCTTCCCTTGTTATAGCATGAGATCCGACTCCTTTCCCATTGATACCGTCTGCATTAGCCACAGGCTGCAGCTGAACTCTTCAGTGAAGAAAAATGCAAAGACTTTTGCTCTTGGCATCTGTTTGTCATTTTCCCCTCTTCGTAGTAAACTAAAAACCTTCTCTTGGCTACCAACACAAGCCTTATCTGCCCAAGACAAGCCTTTCATAACTAGTATTGGAAATCTGTATGCCTCTGTATCCATTACAAAACCAGTTACTTAGTTTGGTATAAATTGCAAGGTCAACACACAGCTAACACCTTCCTCTTCCATGAAAATTACTGTCTTTGTAAAATACTTACGCTCAAATAAAGTCACAATCTCTACTGGAAAAACAAGAAGCCAAGGGAAATAACTTTGGAAACAATCCTCCTGGCTTCCAGAAACTCACATAAAATGCCTAATAAATACAAACAAAATACCCGAAGATTCACTGTTCTCGCAAGCATCAGATACTACAAAGTAGCTGCTGTCTTTGGAATAGAATGAGCTTAGCATTATCTTTGATTTTGTACTGAGTTAGTCTGTGTTGAAAGCTGTCAAACCAATCAAAAAGAGGGTTGTTATGGTAAGCTACAGATAAAGTGACATTTTACATAATCTGTGTTGCTTGTCTGTTAATGTTAGCTTTATTATTTTCCTTTTTTAGCATTATGTAAAGATGAGATAGTAATGAATTGAAAAGGCAAACAGGAATGAAGTTGATAGAAACTTCCATCCCTTCTTTCAATTTCAAGAGACAATTTATTGACATAAGTCAATGTACTTGACTTCATTCTCATAAATAAAGCCTAATTACAAAGCCACAGTCACACCTTATTCAAGGCAACAGACAATAGCAATTGTCAAGCTCATCAAACATCAACATTAGTAGGTAGAGTAAGCCTGAACTTAAGATTTACTGAAAATGGTAATGTGTTCCATCTACGCACCACACACAAAGCGATAATACATGACAGTTTCTAGCTATTGCGTATTATTTAGGACAGATATTTGTATATATCATTGTGTATATCCAACAAGTTGAGCTGCAAAAACTGCATTTGTCTGATGTAATATAATACTGTGAAAATTTCCTAGAAATAGCTAGACAAAAGTCTAACAAGTAACAGCCTGCAATACATGTCAAAAACATTCATGCTAGAAAAGACATCAACTAGTTGAAGACAAAGCCCTTAATTTCTAAAACTGAACACCAAGGGAAAGGCTTGAATTAGATATAGAATGTCTGAAACCTAGCTAAGACAACAGAACCATGTGTTCTTCCTACACTTATGACTCTCACAAAGAAACCAGTAGCAAGAACAGGTAAACTGAAAAATAAACAGCCTGCTGTGTCGACATAAATTTATCATTATCAAATGTACTACTGGAACAGTTGCTTACTATTTTCACTTAATACAAGAATTACTGTAACTCTTGCAAACGTTCAAGTTGCAAATTAAAAATAGAATTTACCTTTGAAGGTCTCAAGTTCCTTCCTGTTGGAGAAAAGCAGAATTAAAAAGAAAACATTAATAGAAATACTACATCTAGAACTACAGGAGATATTTTACATGGCTTAAGACTCATTAAAAGATGAAAAACAAAAAATCTGATTCGTATCATATACAAGGGTAAAATTACTACATGTGTTTATGTAAAGCAAACACTATCAACCTGTTTAGAAAATAGACTACCACTTATTTATAAGCATGTACAATTATACAAATATTGCACATTTATACCTAGCCACGTAATTTCTAGATACACTGTTGCAAAAATAACCAAGACTTCTTAAGGCTTCAGGTAGTAAAACATCCATTGCTTAGCAGAGCTTTGCGAATTTATAGCACAGTGAATAACAATTAGTGTTTCGTTTTCATCAATGTTATACAAAATCCTTTTGGCAAAAGAGAAGGAGAAGAATTTGATAGTATCACTCACTCAGTTACAACACAGTTTAAAGGCAACAGAGGCTTATAGCGACATTCCTCAGAGGGGAGGATTTTAAAGTACAGAAAGCGACAGATAACTCACAATACTCATGTACAAGAAAGCTAAGAAATTAAGTCAACAGCAACAGTATCTTCTTTTCTTCATACCAGGCCACCTTCCACTTTTAGTAGTTATGCAATTGTGAATGCAAACACTACGAAACCAAGAGAAATATTTCCTCTGTTTTCACAGTTGCAGAATGCTCCATTTGCCATCGCTACAGAATAGTGATTTATCATGAATTTAGAGGCTAAAGAAGAACCAAAGTAATAGCTTAGATAAGGAAGAATGCTGGCCTTTTCCTTACAAAATGCTCATTTATAACAAACATTTTTTCAGTCTGTGCCTTGCAGACTGCCTAGTTAAATTCTGAATTTTGAAAGCAAAAGTGATCATAAGAAAAATAAATTAAAACAAAAAAAGACTGAACTAACAGTTGTCCAAATAAATGATTCTATTCACTATCCATAGACTAAAGCATGCTTCAATCATTACTGTCACCTACCATATACACTGTTTCACAATACATATGATACACCATAACTTCTCCTCCTCCTAACAGATGCAATTCAGCAGTTATTCTTGCCTCAAGAACAGACAAAACTGTTTTCAGCCTGAAACAATTTATTTTCTAAGCAAGACAAAGTATTCTAAAAGAAGCGAGAGAATACAATTACCTCCACATTTTCAGTGAACATCCCACTTTTGTCACCAAATGTCAAATACAGGTTTTTGAAAGAATGGGTGCTTTACCAGGAAATAAGCTATAGTGTGGTTTACAGTAGAGAAGCCTATTAGCTGTAACTTCCTGCAAGTATCTATTTCCCTTCCTGCTTCTCCTCCATCCCTTTCCCAAGCTAGCTTCTCCCTTCTCTACCAGAGAAAAAAAAAAAAAAAAGCTACTTCACAACACCTATGATTTGCAGGTTCAGACCCTAATAAATTTTTCCTACCCTGCATACTCTAAATCTAATTACAAAATTCTTAAGTCTCACAAGTTGCACTCCTTACTTTTTAATAATGGCATACTAGTTGAGAAAACAACAATCACAGGAAATGCTTGTTTTCCACAGATTGAAAAAAAACCATACTGAGGAAACATCTTGTGAAAGTAAGAGGAAAAAAAAACTACACTACTTGCACCCAAAATCACGAGGTCTTACACCACTTGTGCCCAAAGGGGAAGATGAAACAATTACTGTCATTGTGTTCAAACAGATTAGCAAACAAGATGGTAATACAGTAACCAACTGAGAGTGATATTCATTGCTTTTGTCTAAAACATCAGAATTTTCCCTTTCAAAATCCACCAATATTTTTAGGGAGTCACTATATCCATATATATAATTGCTATTCGTTAAGAAAGTAGGAAACGAATATTTGACAAAGCTATTTTTTTAGAACATACACCTCTGAAAAATTTAAAACATCTACAACTAGCACACAGTAAAAACACAGATTTGGAATCTAAGGATCTGCATTTCCTAGTATCTTCATACAAATTCAGATACAAAGACTGATGATTCTTTATATTTTAGATTACATGAATGAATTAATCTCATCTTGCAGTTTCTCAACACTCAATAAAACTTACATTTTATAAATACATATTAAAAAATATGCTTATTGAAAATATGCTCTGCAGCAGCAACATGGGAGGACTTTTGTATTTATTTAATCAAGTTGTCCAAATAAAAACCTGAATTTTTTAAATTTTAATCCTAAATCTTGTTCATCAGCAGCTTTGTAAGAACCAGACACCAAACTTAAAGTGGAAAGGAGACTATAACTTGTAAAGACACAGGAAAAACACATGGCTTAAGATTATATCAGTACATTTTCTAGATGTGTAATTACAACATTCTAGACAGACGTACAGAAAACAAATGTATTACAAAGTATTACATTTCTCCTCCCCTTTCTAAGTAAATAATTATTTTTGTATTTACTGATAAACTGAAAGGAAGAAGATACCTCCTACATCTTCTCTATGAATCTAGAGACAAAAAAAAAAAATCATCTGCAGAAGTAAATACCTTGAACTTACATTAAGAAGGAAACTACGTATTTGGAACACAGACACTCCATAAAAGAAAAAGCAGTTAGCTTCAGTAATTAAAACAAAAAAGATTAAATTGAAAACAGTTTTGTAAAACAGCCATCTTCAAAACAAGGTTAAAAGGTAAGCAGGAGGAAAACTTGCATTGCAAGTAGGCCTGGATGAGTAGCTAGGACTGCTGCCTCTTATTATTTTAGATTTTGCCATATTAAATTACCAGCTTTGATGCTATGTATTATGTTTTTGGGTTTTGTTTTTTTTTTTTTTTCCATTTACTTTAAATTGTTCATTCTTTGAGATCATTTTTCACATTAGGTTTACACAAAAGCCACAGCAGCAGAGCTCAGCTTTTGATGGATAGCTTACTAACAACATCATACTAGAAGACAAAACTGCAGTACAATGAATCAGCTCAGCAGAAGATTTCTGTCAACTGCTTCAGCTCAAACATATATTACCCTATGCATGTTTTCTGCAGGAAAAGGCTAGCCTTCCCCTCTACCCCATTTGTCTAACTAGTTTAAGGCAACTGAAAGCTTTCCACAGAGAACGGCTCCTGGATTTTACAGAATTTTCATCCAAAAAAATTCATGCACTTCACAGACAGATGAGATAATACTTTCCATTATTATTAGAAAGAAAACACACCTGCCTTGTCCCTAGCCTCACTCCACATGAAGGCTCTTGAAGCCCAGTGTGGGCTGCTCAGCATCTATCCAGGATTAAAGAAACTCCCATGCCGAGTCTGACCACTAATCAATACAACCTACTATTTGGCATCTGACTATATGCTCTTTTACTTTAGCTACCAAATTTTAGGTTAGCGCCAACATATCTGGCTAGTTACACAAATAAGAATATTCTTTACTTTTTTACAGTTAACAGCAAGCTTTCAGAAGAAATAACTTAATTAACAGTTGTATTATAATATAGCATAAATACCTCCTTTCAGTGAAACATGAAGTTTAGTACCACTGAGAAAAAAAAAGGCTAAAATAACAGGCTAAAGGCTAAAATAATTGGACTATAAAGGCACGGAGGCACTTTAAAAGTAATCTTGTTCTGTGTGCAGTCCAACTTAGGAAGCCCAGCTTCCTTCCTGAGAGGCAAGAGGCTGCACAGTCTCCATCTACACTGGAGTTAGGCTCATGAAAACTGTCTGGCCATACATATAGGTGATAATTTTCATTTCTTCCTTTCCAGTTGCTTGTTTTCATAAAATAGATGGGGGGCTTAATTACTCTGAAATTCTATACCCCTCAAATTCAGATAAAAATGACCAACAAGATAGCAGCCAGTAAAGGGCAACAATTGTCAGCAAAACTCCAATTGCATAAACCTGGTTGTCTACTTCTTCAAGATAATACTTAAGTCGGGACAAAGATGATATTCAGGTATATTTTAATGCTGGCATAAGAGATACACTAATCAGATTCTCAGCCCCTTCTGAGCATGATGGACATAGGTAAATCTGACTATAAACCCCTCTATGCACCATGCCTAAACAGGCACAGCTGATGTCTCATGGTTCAAAATAACCTAAAGAAATGAAATCAAAGCGCTGTTAATGTAAGCAATGCCATTGAGAACTTCTCTGAAATATCTCATCAAAAAAGACCTAAGCCACAGGTACAGAGGAAAAGGAGATATATATATACACACATTGAAAAAATACATTACTCCATTTTAGTCTCAAGTATACCTTTTATACAATTTTTCATTTGCAAGAAGTACAATGAATTCTGAAGTGGATTAAAAGTGCAGTGCCTTGAAGCTCTGTTGAGACAGGATGTGTCTTTTGAATTACTATTTTTCAGTTACCTGGAATGTTCTGATGACCATGTTGTCAGTGGCCTCAACTTCTTCATTTACACAAAAGTTGAGCTTCACAGTTTGTGGTGAGAAAATATAATTTTGGAGACAACAGGTGAAACAAACTGTCTACAGTATGTAACTAGTCCCATAGAGTAACTGACACGACCAGAACTTACACAAATAGTTAGAAGGCAAATACAAATTCCCAATTACCTTCCCATTCCCCACTTCCAGCTGTTGGATTAACCCTGCTTTAGTCACTGGGCAGAAGAGAGGGACACTACGAAGACTATATTGGTTATCATTGATCAACAAAAATAAATCCAGAAAGAGGAATATGGGAGTAGGAGGAGTCAAAAACATGCTGCTTTAAGTTACTGAAATCAATGGGAATTTAGTTTGTTCAACAAAAGTAAGACAAAGTTCTCAGGTTCTACTGTATCATGCAAAGGGCTGTAACACTAAGATCAATTTTCCGAATGTAACAAAACACCAGGGAATTCAGTTAAATACCTAGAGACCACAGAAACATCACATTCTTTACAATGATGTCAGCAGCCAGAATTGACAGTTCCATATTTTATCATCAAGAAAAGAATAGGCAGATAAGAAAATAACAGTGTCATGAATGAATGTCAGGAATGATTTTATAACACTAGCTCTGAAAGTAACAGCCAATAAATTCAAACTACTAGACCCAAGCATAAACAAAAGACAATCTCAAGACAACATATGGAGGGTAAAAAATTGAGATTAAATTTGAAAGATTATGTTTATAAATGTTCAGTTGTAAATACTATTTACAAACAAAAATTAACATTTAAAGAAAGTATAGCTGTTTATGTGCAATTTAATTTAAAAATATTTTTGGCATCTAACAAGATCCAAAACAAAACCTGAGAAATACTGCATTTTACCTGTTACATCTGGTACAGTTAAGTTTTCAAAATGATTAAAAAAAAAATTTCCTTCCATAGCCTGATTCAACCTTTAGCAAGCTAAAATGCCATGAGAAGGACTTTCCTCTGGATGTCATCATAAGTAAAAGCCAAAAACCTGAAAACTCAAAACTTATGTCACTTGCATGGTACACAGAAATAACTGAAGTACTTTTTTCCTATATTTAGCATGAGCACTTATGACAATGACACAAAAAAGTTTTCCCTCCCCCAGATTCCTTGAGCACCCTTTTCAGATCTCTTAGGTCAAGGACTACTCTGAAATACCTTTCAGACTGAAGTAACAAAAAGCCTTTAAGTAATGAAAAAAAAAATCAATAAAAACTAAATCAAACCTACTACTAAAATAGTGTTGGAATTAAGCAGAAGGCAAGGTTTTCTATTTATCTGAAGAAACACTGAAGACAGGTCAGGATTCTTCACCATCAAATGTGAAATTTTATCCAGTAAAAGAAGAGAGCAAAGAACTAAGGAATTTAAGTAATGTTGCAATGGAGATTTTTTTGCATCCGTACTCAAATGCAGCTACAAAAGTAGCTGAAGTTGTTCCACGTCTTCCAGCAAAACTTCTACATCAACTTCATTGCAGAAGATGGAATGGATCAAAGCAACATTTTCTAAAAGAACTTGCAAACATTAACTGGTAATCAAGCAAATAAATAAAAACCAAATACTACCCTAGTATACTCAGCAGTTTCAGGGTACAATGAAAGCATTTCTCTTCGGATGTTTCAAAAAAGAAACAAATATTTATCTTGATGAAGAACACTGGTGGTCACCTTTCAGGTGCTGTCATTCAAAAGAACAGTAAAAATGAGGGATATAGCATTAAAACCAGAAGGAAATGGTAGAAGTGAAATCATTAAAAGCAGCCAAGTGTTTTGTCCTCTGCTAAGAGGCTGATACAGGTCATTTAGCGTTGGAACCATTCCAAACTGGGATCTGAAATGCGGAACAAATTCTTAGCTCCCTCTAAAAGCTTATGCCTTCAGATGTAAGATTTTGCACAGGACCCAGTCCTTATGTTTTTGCTTTCATCCTGTTGCTATCCAAAAAAAAAAGGGGACCATTTTTAAATTTAAGTTTTTTTGAACTTTTACCTTAGTATGCAATGTCATTGAATCACCAAGAGATACACATATCAGCACAGTTTATTTATTTACATCATACAACCAAAAGTTTAGGAATCAAAAAGAAATTTAAGAGAAATTACAAACAACTACAAGCTACAAAGGAATTTGAGATGCTACAATGAAATTTAAGAGAAGCTGTAGTTTAAGAGAAGGTATAAGCAACTCCACCATCAAAGGTCACCTCCACCATCAACTCCGCAATCTTTAGTCTTTGCTAGAAAGAAAAACGGTTCCTGCAAACCTGTTTTTGCTAAACAGCCACACAACAAAATCCAGACCTTCTTTGAACTTGGCCATTAATTTTCCCATAAGTATTAAAAGAAAAACAATTACATTATTCAAAAACTGTCCAAACCTTATTCACTAAGTGACATATAATATGCCACAAGTCCAGAAAACCAAAGTAGTTAAAAAAGCCTGTAACCCCTCTTTACCTAAAATGCTGAAGGTGGTTCCACACAGCATGAATGCAACTGTGGCAGACAGAAGTTACAATTTGTACCACTTCAGGCATGCTCAACACATCCTTTTGACACAGGAATGTAAGATCTCCCTCACAGAGGTGTTGTCAACAAATGCATTTAACACATTTTTTTTTTCCAACAATTTTTAAACAAATTGGCTTTGGATGTAAGTAAAAAGGAATTATTAAAGATCTCAGGAAAATTGTTCACGGCAAAGAAAGCCAGAATTCATCAGGAGGCACAATATCTTGCTCAAAAGCAGAGAATGGATTTTAGCGTAGTAATGACAAACGCCTAAGCCCTGTTCTCCTGCCACTAGCCACAATGAATGAATTACTTTGATAAATAATGCAGTTTTGAGGTTAGGGAGAGTACAAAATGATGATTAAGGCAGTCCCAAACCATCTGTTTCTATTATTGGTACAGTAAGTCTAGACAAAGAATGGCTGGTACTAACAGATTGACAGGATTTGCAGATTACGCCCAGTAACCAGCACTACATAAAGGTACAGAAAAGTTATGCAGGACTGACATAATGTTTAACATTTTCTAGAAAACATTAGTAAGACGTGCTGTAAGATGCAGAGAATCCAACGCAAACATTCAGTCTTTAATCACAGGTCACAAAAGCCAACAAAGAAAAAAATCTTTTATATGCCTATTCAAAAGAAAACGAAACTATAAGGAGAAGGTACGCAACGAATCTCTTTGTAACAATGTCATTATCTCTCTGCATCAAGCAAAAACCACCACAAAAGAAGGGCAAAATTAAATCGACTTAAAAGTGACAGAAATTATACTGCACATTCACATTTTGCAAATCATATAAAAAACTGCCAAAACCCCTACAATCCTTTGATCTGCTATGTATTCAGTCTTGCCCAATGTTTTCAAATACTTGGAGCACTGACAGGAATAAAACGCACCAATAATGAAGCAGCATGCTCCTTTGGGTTTCATGCATGCAAAATACTGTACTGCAAGTGTTCTTGCAAACAAAAGAGAGTTCAGAGCCCTAAAGTTACACAAAAGGAAGCGCAATTATCAAGGGAACTTTTCCAAAGCTTGTGCAAGCCCAGTTTTTCAGGATCAATTGGAATGCTCGTTCCATGTGTCTGTCCAAAGAAGTGCAATAACTGATGGCCATAAAATTAATTGCAGCCAGTTATCACCATGAAAACACTTACTACTAATTGTGCTGTATGCAAACTCTTGAACAGCAGGATGTGAACCTGCTTTGAGCACAGAAACTTATAGTCATACAATTAATGCCTAATGAAAGCTCAAGGCCAGTCACCCACCACACGTCTACCATGAAAGCTTTCCTGAAGATAATAAAAGTTCTGCATCCACCCTTGCAAAATCATTATTTATGTACCCAGGTACATAGAGGTATAGCAGCTGAAAATCTATACCACCACAAGACTGATCAAGAAGAATATGGCATGAAACCTTACTTTGATGAAATTTTTGATGAGAACTATTAAACATGTAGCTAGAGACTTAGAACTAATTCACAGTACATTTAATGTTGGAAAGAAAAAATATACCACTGTTGCAAATGTTTCAAACAAGTATATTTTTTACATATAAAAAGTTAATTTGATAAATTACATGTAAAGCTTAAAAGGGTTATGAAGGTACAATTTAAATTTATCACTGCCAAATGGGAGGGAGTCCTCACTGAAGATGATATACTGTACAGTATACTGCTCTAGCTTATCACTTTCAGAACACTATGGGATCTAAACAAGATCTACAGACATAGAAGTCTTTTTTTAGGCAACATGATTTTGTACGGCAGTCTATTACCCATTCCATCTTCTCTCATTTGACCTTGGTAAAAAAAAATAATTTAGGTTAAACAAGATCACAAAAAAAAAAGGCCGCTTTTTACAGTGATACTGCAGGAGATAGATAATATTTGAAAGAAAACATAGCAAAAATATAATAGTACAAAATATTTTTGCATGTCAGTGAGTAAATAACCATTAATTGGGCCAAGTTAGAAGGAACTTTTTCAAAAAGCAGACTAGTCTGAATTGTCTACAGTAGTTTTTGGTATTTACTTTTTGAATGTTTAAGTTGGTGAGGCCTAACATAAGCCACTGTATCTAACTGCAACAATCCTTACTGTTCCTCAGGTTCCCAAAGGAATTAGAAAGAGGGATAAAACCAACAGAAGAAATAAACTTAACAGTGGTAACAGATTAAGACATTTTCTCAGATACACATCTCTACTCTACACAATGCAATTGCCGTAAATTTTATACCTTTCTGAATGAGAAAGTGAATCATTCTACTCCTCCAGAAGCATAAACCCACCATCATGGCATGGCAATGTATCTAACCAGAATTATGACAATCTGTCCAACTTCTCGTCTACTGCGCTAATTACCAAAGCATGGGGTTACACATTATTTGACAATAAATAAACCTTTAAAATACAAAAATTAGGAATAAATATACTTTTTAAGAACATACTTTCTCTTCAGGTAAAGCATTTCTTTAAATCTTACCAGAAAGGGAAAAAAAAAAAAGTCCCACTAAGGTTTGCAATATTATTAAACATTCATCTGTTGAAGTACACCCCAGCATCAGGGTATACTTCAGACTCAGGATTTTAGATTTCTTCATTGATTTTCCTTCTATGTCTGTTCTCAAAGCAGACAACTACTGTAAAACAGAAAGGATTCTTAAACAAGACATCCTAAAAAAATTAAAATTCAGACAACTACGTTTAAAGTCAAATGACACACAGTAAAATGTATTCACTCATTTCCAGTGTCAAGGACTCTTTGCTATCTCCAAAGTATTCCTACAAAATGTTGCAGCTGGGCAGCTCCTTTTAATTGATAAAATAACCAGGAGTTTCTATTTTTCAAAAAAATGGTGATCCATCTGAAATAGATACAAAAGGTACTAAGAGCTTCATAGGAAGTACAGCTTCAGGACAGAAACATTTTATCTTACGCCATAAGCCTGCAATTTGGTGCACATAAAAATTGGCACCAAAGTGAGCTTCTGACAGTGCTTCCTAAAGGACACAATGCCTTGGGAATGCAAGAACTGCCATAAGAGACTGGAGCGATACAAGGAGTTTTCTGCAATTAGAAATAGTACATCCTCAGTCAGAGATGAAGGGAAGGGAAGAAGAATTGTGCTTGATTGAGAAAAGGACAGGAAACAAAACAGCATGGTTTAATGCTAACATACATGCGAACAATTGCAGCAAGACTAACTAGTGAAAACAGTGAAATCTAGACTTCATACAACAGTATTGGTACCCTTATCAATGGATTTAAAAACCAAAAAAAGATAATATTAAAAATCCAGAGATAAGCCCACAGTAAAACAATCAACCCCCCCCAAACATCAGGTTTTAAAAGATTGTGGAAAACACCTTGGACTGATGAATCTACTTTGAAACTAGTACTCAACACAATGACAAAAGGGAAAAAAATGATCTGTTTGAACTGAAATAAAGTTGCTCTATTTAATATGGAGACCTATTTCTGAAATCAGTTCCCATAGTTACCATAAGCTGCATTTCAAAGGTTTAATGTTGACCTTAAGCACTTTCTTCTAAATCTTTCACATAGGAAGATTTTTCAAAAGACCTGAAATACATGAGCTTCTAGCCTAAGCTCTACAGTGACTTTATAATAAAATCACTTTTTGTTACACGCTTAAAATAACCATAGTTTCTAGAGTTTGTGTTCATCTCATTTTCCATCAGTATATTGTCAAAACACAGGAAATTTTTTTTTAAACACAAAACCACTCACTCCCTGAAAATAATTTTTGTGTTAAAGAGAGAGCATAGACTCCTGAACCCCCACTTGATTCTTTCAGTAGCTGGTATCACAGTAAAAACCCCGAACACTAAAGAGAGGAAGACAGAATATGAGTTCCAAACATACATAACAAACCACACTCACATTAAGTTAACTGGCTGTTCATTCTTCAAGTATCTACCTTGGCAAGTGTCCTTCTAGTAATGAACTAGCAGTTAATTTCTTACCTAAATAAATACAGTGGTAATGATCAACCAGAAATTACCTGCATTTTTCCTGTTTTGTCTAGATCTGACCAAATGTAATCAGCTTATAATTATGTTAAGCAGTTTGCTTAGTATTCTATCTATAGGACTGATTAGATGCTTCTAAGCAGAGTAGGCAACAGTTTGGCACTTTATTTTGATGTTGAAAGCAGATGCTAGGGGAGGAGAGGGAGCGAGGATGGCACAGAGAACAAACAAAACTCATAAAACTTCAGAAAGATTACTATATTTTAGGGGGTACAAATTCATTGCTTTATGTACATTTTAAATTTATGTGCTATTTGGTTAAATAGCACACATTTAGAATTTTGAAATCATTACTATTAAATATTTAATTACTTAAATAGGTCTGAATAGGTGAATAATCAGCCATACTGACTATTGTCGACGCTTCCTGGAGAGAGAGAAAATGGTGTTGCTCTGGCTTGGGAAAGACAGAATCCAGGCTGCAGGAAAATGACAAGACCACTGCTAAGGCACTAGCCTATGGTTAAGCTAACTGTACAGGATGTGAAAAACTAAAGGACGTGACATGAGAAATTGTTGGAAATGACAGATAACATAGGAAGAAGCTCACAAAAGCACCATGAGGGATGGCTGGATTTCACAGATGGTTAAGGGGGAGTTAAATTAGAAGCAGCCAAACTTCACAGAAAATTGAAGGGGGACCTTTAAGGTACCGGGTGACCTTCTGGGAGGCAGAACTTGCAACACCAGCAGTACTTTGGTATCTGTAACACCACAGAATGTCAAGATTCCTGAGATAAGAGTATCAGAAATACCATTTGAGTAGCAAAATCAGGACTAATAGGGGAAAAGTAATTAGGGGTGGATTGTTTATTTCAGAGCAGACTGGGATTAAAAAATGGAAAAAAAAAAAGAAAAAGAGCTACAAGGATGGCAAAAGGAGAGTCAAGAAAGAGGAAAAGAGATAAGCTATGCAAAATGTGACCAGTGCTCTCTGGTGCAGTCCCTTATCACCACATCCTAATTAGGACCATAAACCAAACCAGTTGTTCTGACCGTACCACATGAGTCAATCCTGCTTTGCAATCAAGAGAAGCAAGGAGGGTGCCAGGGTGCTTCGCTTGGCTAACAGGAGGACACCTGTTTGGACAGATCAAGTAACCTGGTTATCCCCATGCCAGTGCCGGCTCCAGGCCTGTCAGCATCCATATCTAACCACCGCTCCCTAACAGAGGCTGTCAGAGACTGTCTTTGATAAATTGCTTCAGTTTAACTCCTCATTTCCTCATTTAAATAATGGACTTAATACTACTTTTCTTAACTCCTTCAGTAAGGTTATTTTTGGCACTGTCAGTAACAAAACAAAGAAAGTCAACAGTTTAAGTTATTTAAGCTCTTTAATATTTATCTCTTGCTACTTTATCTTTTAGGTAAACATGAACCTCAAGAGTTGGAGGTTCTGACTTTTCACACATACTGCTACAAGTTGAACTTTGATTCCAAGTAGTAATGCCCTGGTTTTGCAATGAAGTGAACAGCAGGAGATTAATACCTTTCATACAGAGCGGAAGTTACTCATAGTTTAGGATAGAACTGAAAGGAAGATAGAGGAAAATACAGTTCCTAACGTTACAAGTACAAATCCAAAAAAACAGGGGAAAGGATGAAAAGAAACAACAATTTATCAGTGCTTATTAACACTAGCCCTTACTCCAACTGTTTATAGACAATAATAAGCACAACTTCATCTTAACAACAATGTAGCAATAATTTTCCAGACATGCACTTTGTTCATCACCAAGAGTTAGACCAACATTCAATGACTCTATTAACAAACTGGTGACTTCCTGTCAAAGATCACTGTTTCTTTAAAAGGTGAAAATAAAAGGGATTATATTATACACAAGGAAAAAGTAACAGCAAAAGGCTTATACTTTATGCTTATATTTATAGCAATTGTTCTATTTACCTTTTTTTTTTCTTGTAGTTTTCCAGCTGTAAGGTCTGCATACATTTGTATCTTTCCAACTCACACTGCTCACATAGGTCCTCAAGACACAATAGATGATTCTCCATTTCCTCAAAGTTTGCCTCTAGCTGGGCTATAAGAAATACTTATATGAATATCAAATTGTTTCAATAAATGGACAGCTCACCTGAATAGAAACAGGAATTCATAAAGGTACATAATCAACATGGTAATAATTACACATATATAAATGGCTCAGAAAGTTAAATAAATCTCAGTTCATATCACATTGAAAAGAGTGACAGCAGAGCCATGTTAAGGCAGATCTATCTGAGGTTCTCTTTGTGGTAAGACGCTAAACCACTGTATTTGTCCCAGCACCTTGGTCTCACAGGCTTGTGTTCTATACTTCAGGAAAAGAAGCATCCAGAACTCATAATTTAATTTTGCTTCTTGGGCACATTGTCAGTTTAGCCCTTCCTGCCTGGTACCAATCTGAGGAATAAAAATTGTGCTGACCAAAACCAGTACTAATCTTAAATTATTCAAATGAAGCAAAAGTAAAGCACACTCGGAGAATTTTAACTTTTACATGACCTCATGATAATATAAAAGAATACAGACTTCAAAAGTTTACGCTGAAGACAGACCATTTACTGATAGGCAAATCTCTAGATACCCATGCACTTAAAAACAGGCAAAACCTCTTAATCTCCTCTTTAACCATAATTGCTCAGTCTCAATTTAAAAGAGATCATGCCTATGAAATGCCCTGAGAAACCTGATCTTATCTCGTAGGTCACTCTGTTTTGAGTAGAAATTTGGACTAGAGAACTCCTGATCCCTTCTGACCTGAATTATCTCATGTGAATCTTGTATCAAAGGATCACCTTCCCTGCAGGTGATTAATACTGAACTCCATGTCCCTCCTCAGGATGCCAGAGTGGAAAAACTATTTTCCCAAACTCTAACCAGTTAGTCACGCTGATTGTGCTGTGTGAATACAGGACTATTATTCACCCTTTGCCAGGACTTCTGCTATACCAGAGGGAAGGTAAATTGCAGGAGGAAGGATAAATCACATTTTTTACAAACAAAACAGCAACCAAAGAATAGAAGGGAGTTTGCAGTTGACAGACGGATACACTAATCTGTTGCAGTGTATGAACTTGATCGTTGATGCAAAGAACTACACAGACGATGGAATGAAATAGCAGAAAACCTAAAGCAACTCCGAGTTTTGGCAAATGTCTGTTTCATCTTTGTAACAGACAGATGCAATCTTCATAAAGCAAGACAAGAACTATTAAGTTCAAGGTAGAAAAAAGTGATTTAAAGTTAACGTGTTTTGGATGCTCAAAAGAAGGAAACAGAAAGCTGAAGGCATCAGTCAAATCTTCAGTTCTGGTTTGGCCATTCTACTTGGAGCCTATCTTGGAGTACACAAACTTTCAACTTTCTTAGCCATTACTCAATTAGAAATTGCTATTCTAGTGGTCCCCCTAGAAAAGTTAAAGTTAAGACCTCGTAAACAAATTTCCTAGCATGCATATTCATATGTTCAGCTCCTATTACTTAACAAGATTTTTTTAGTCCCTAACAAGTAAGGTACTGCTCCACAACAGTCAGAAAGGGAAACATGAATCACATAATCAGCAAAGATTTCCTTAAATTATTTATCTGCATACATATCACTCGGGGGAGGGGAAACAGTTGACAATTAGTGTGGAAACAAGTTTGAGGGGGAAAAAAAAAAATAATAAATGTTTTCAGTTCTACAATCTGTGATGTTTACCATGCATTGTTTACCACATGCTCAACTTTCTCTCACAAAATCCACACATATTCAAAGGGCAATATCATGACTACAGTTACAACTGGTGGTCCTTTTTTGCTTAAAAAATGGACTTTTCTGAGTGCATTAAAATCCAACTGTCTCTATTATGCTCACTTGCTTCTCAGAATGATTGCTCACTTATTAATTTGCAAAATTCACAAACACAGCAGGGCTCAAGATAATTTACTAAGGTACCTATCAACAACCACTGTTTTTTCCACTTAAAAACCCTACCACCTGCTTTGCTGTACTTGCAATTGAAATAATATTAAAAGACAACAACAAAGAACAGGAAAATAAAGAGGATGAAGAAAACTGAATTCTAGAGGGCAACTGATTCCTAGCACTAGCATTTGAGCAGCCTCTAGTGGGAATTGAAGAAAACACTGTGCTTCTGAAGAACAGGAATGAATACTTAAGCTGTCTCCAGAAGACAGCAACCTCAGCTTACTGCAACGCAGGTTTCAGAATTTTTCTTTCTGAAGTGGAAGAAAACTTAGTTGCTTTTCACAAAAAAAGCTGAAGACCAGCTCCACAGCAAGAGCATCAGCTACGGTTGTGAACTGACATCTCTCCTACCCAAATGCAAATGTGTGCATAAAAAGCAAGTTCCAAACAAAGCTACATATTTAATCAATCTGAAACTTAAGCCACAATGCTTTGAACAGCCCCTTATCTATATTCACAGATAAATAAGCTCATACTTTAAAAAGGTATTTAGCAAAAATATCAAATCTAAAAATTAATTTCCAGTTTATAGTTCACAGTGGTACCTAGAATGAGTCTGTCCCAGAAAGCCAGCTAATGTTCTAAGGAATAACTGCAATATTACTATTTCTTTTTCAGCTCTTCAAGAAATCCCACAATCGAGTGGTCAGGCAACAATCACCATCTCACTCTGAAACAGCATTGCTAGGAAGGAAAAAAACATCTCCTCCTTTTAATATTTTTAAGGAGGCTGGAAAAAAATCCATTGTACCTTTAGATTAAGAATTTTCCTGTATACTAATATGTCACACTTGGTAGAAATAATATTTATTAGATAGCTGAAAAAATAACTTGTTCTTCAGGCGACATCATTTCAATTATATTAGTTTGGCCTGTATTTCTTACACTATCACAGGTATAACAACACTACCACAAGTTTTACTTTTTAGTTTTAATTTTTTTTAAAGTATATTAATGTCTGATCTGATGACATTAGATTGAATCATCTTCCATCAGTGTACACTGTTTTGCAGCTACTCAGGTACTGAAGTATTTATCTAGAACTCAAAAAATCACAAAACCCAATTCTGTTCCTGAAAACACTTTCTTTCTGAAGTTCAGCTAATTTAAATTTACCACACTAAATTTCTTTTAACTGGAAACTATGTAACCTGTAGTTCTGCAGTAGTACAAAAATAGTTAGAAAAGCTAAATGACAGCTGTATATCAAAAAATATTACAGTTTTCAATTTTTCCAACTATAACTTTAAATGCAGGCTTCCTGCACTGTCCCAGCCACCAAAACAACAGGAGCCACCACAGAGTATGAAAGAAATTTTTACAAAGTTCATTCATTTTCTGACTAAAAGCCAAAAAGGCAGAAAACAGAATGGATGGAAACAATTACATCAAAGAAATTCTCTCTACCTCTAGGTCAGACAGGGACACAGATTACTAAGCTTGAAATAAAGTGAGAAGTGAAAGACATATACATACAGGAAGAGCTCAATGCAGCTGCAATACTTGAAAAAAATTCTTTACGTAATTACAGTTCTACTAGCTCTCAATTTTGATTTGTTCTTAAAGAAAAGATCTTAAATCCAGCTAGTATCACACCATTCACATGAAGCTGAAATAGCTTCTTAGCTGAAACTACATTGCAAGTATACTAGAATATTTTTCCCCTGTCTATTCAAGGCACAGGCATTTCCAAGTTTACAACACCAAACTATATGCCTTTTATATCTATACACACACCTCTACCTTATACAACCACCCTCTCTGCTGAAGCATTCTGCCCCAGAGCCTACAAAAGAAAACAACTCCCTGCTGACCATAGGTATCATTACACTATATTATTCAAATTCCCTGGTTTTACATACATCCCCCCAATATTTTCCCTGATTTTCTCTGTAAAAGATAAATGCTGTTTCATTTCAAACAATGAAACTCATGAAAGCAAGAAAAGTATCAGTAGTTTTTAAACAACTGGTCAACCAGTTAGAAAAATGGTTTTAATTAATAATAAATAAAATATGACATTTTACCAACTGCAAACCACTACTCGTTCACCATAAAAGTTTTTACAGCTCTCAACTTTAAAAATAATTTTAAAATAAATAAAAAACCAAAAAAACCAACACTAAAACCTAGAGTCTTCTAATGGAATGTATGGTCTAGATTTCTGCATTATAAAAGATTATCCAGCTCTTTTTCAAGAGCTATCAACTGCTAGATGCTAATGAAAAAGAAATTGTTATTTAAGTAACCCAACACAATTCAGAAGTCCAAGTTCAAAGGCCAGCTCTGTGAAAAATCTTGATTAATACACTGTCTGGTCTTAAATTCCCTTTTACTTGACCACTACCTACTAGTATCTAAATCCTGACATAAGCCACAATTAATAAACAGCAATAGTAAACTAGTAACTTCTCCAAAGACACTCCTGTCTTGCCCAAGAAGATAAGTCTATGGGCTGTTACTTACCACATTTTTTCCTCCTAAACCCACTGCTTTAGAGGTTGTCTACAAACTGATGAAATGAACAAAAATTAAATTCAGTAATCTCAGAATACAAGATCTTGCTAGAAGTATATTGCATCATTCAAACTGGGAAAACCTTTGGCATTTTAATAAAGAAATTAAAAAATAAGTATACTTCACTAAAACATACTTTCTCGGTGCAAGACATGTACCCAAAATACGGGGTATTAAGTTCTTAAAGTAGTTCAAATGTTACCAAAACCGAGATCTTGTATTTAATGAAAAAGATATTATAATCACTGTGACCTTATATTTCATAAATTTTACTACATCTCCTTAATGTCTGAAGAGGCTATTAAGACGACTTCAATCCCACTTCTGAAACAAAGGGTACATGGCCTTGTTTTTTTTTTCTTTTATACAAAGTACTTGTGCTTCTCTGAACAAATTGGATTGAATTTTGCAAAGCTAGAAAATGGCAACTTTCATACTTGATACACAATCTGAAAATAAAGCATATCCCTCTGCTCAAAATATAAACAAGGATACCTCCCCTAAGAACTGTGAAAGGTTTCTGTTTCCCTAATGGATTTACACACTCATCTGATACATACTTGGAAAAAAATATTTATTAAAGACAAGGAAGCAATGGCTTTTATCTCTGTGAATATATACCCAGCCTTATTTTCTTCACAGTCTCACCAGTCTCAATATTTTCAACCTACATTGGATCTATCACCTATGTTCATGACAAGCCTTTCTGAAACCCGGAAGTTGGATTTGGATCAAGATTTGTGTGCATTGATTTGCTGAAATCAAAATAGATATTTGAGCAGGTACATGTTGCTCAAATATGAAGCATATTTCATATGAAGACAAGTATGTCAGATATTGCCAAGCAGATATTTTCTACAACATCTCAAATAAAAATTGGTTTAAGCGATGATTCAGATTCTGGACTTTGAAAGGGCTATAACTGTCCTTTTCACTTTTACATGAGAGTAATTTTTTCTTCAAGGTTTTCAACAGCAGCTGCAAGTAGTTGTGTAATACAATAAATTTATCAAATGAAGACACAGACTTTTTACTTGAAGTGAGGGATGATTGATGATGTGAGTACCTAACTTAAGGACTTTAAAAAAATGATAATGAAAATCTGTCTTGTAATAGACAGCAAAAGCTGAAGAATCTGTACATGACATACCAATTTTAAGTAGGTCACTAAAAAGGCCCATTTCCATTATCTAAAATTTCTTTTATCAAAAGCAGCCAGGGTTCCCTATCTACTTTCAAAATGAAAGCACTAATAGATTTATTAAAGCACATCATGTCACAACACAGAACTATTACTTTTCTGAAATGAAGATTAGCCAATTCACATCTTGGATGCATAACGCAGGACACACCAGTTTACAATTCTATATTCACAATTTTTTTTTTTTTTTCAGAATATTTCACTCATATTTAAACTTCACAGCCACAATATTAGTAATCTCTTGGAAAAGTGAATACAGTTTACATTTATAAAAAGCAGAAAGTTCAGAGTTATAAAAACTAAAAACAGTGAGCAGAATATCACAGCAAATTTCTGGTAAATCACTTCCAGAAGCGTAGATGTTGAATTTGGTATAAATTATACCTTTCTCTTCAAATAGATTCTACAAAACATCAGGAAAAAACAATTCCGAAAACCTCACAGTGGTTAGAAGGAACTAATAAAAACTTCCAGATAAATTACTTGAAATCTGACACACGAGGTTCAAATCTCACAACCTTAGCCAAAATTCATTAGCTTCACCAGGCAGACTGGATAATGCTTCCTTAAATCCTGCTTGTGCGGTATCAAAAAATATTCTAAGGACACTGAGCCCTCTCCAAGTAATTCTATAATCAGGGTGAGATTAATTCTGGCTCATAAAACCGTAACATTAGGAATGGGAAGGTAATCCCAATTCATCAGGATTTATAGCATTTGCAGTTATGAAGTATAAAGACAATTCCATTACATTTTTATTATATTGTTTATCTTTGGTCTACTAGTGGACTGCATCACTTTGTGCATGATGATATTAAAATCAGTATTTAAATAAATCATTATTTGAATTGGCCTTTCCTTAAAAAGTAATTGAGCTTTTCAAAAAGCCAACATTTAATGGTTATCACACATGATAAAGCTTTACTAAACAAGGTGGTATAAGAAAATTGTAATAAAAAAAATGAAATATGTTCCTTGGTTCAGAAAGAAACAGCAAAGTTATTACCAGCTTACCTAGGAACAAAAGCCGATTTGTGCATAGCCACTGACCATAGAAGAATGAGAAACTAGTCTTTGAACACAAAAAAGAACCCTCTTTTTCTTCACATCAGATGCCAGCACACAAGTCCAGCCCACCCCACAAAAAAGAGGAGCTGCAATTACATGAAGAATTTCTGCATACTTCCCAGCTGGTGTAAGAATAATGCAGGCAAAGTCCCTGGGGAACTTAGCTACTAAAATCCCTGCACAGACAGCAGTTTTTCAAAACTTTGATTTGATGCAACTTGAATAGACTTTCATGGAGGCAGCAAGAGGCCTACTGTTGACAGAAAGGCACTGCTACTTGTCAAACGCTTCATCTCCATTTCAAGGCTCAGTAATGCCAGAGCTTTTCAGAGACTAAAGAGTTCAGAACATTTTTTTCCTAATTTCATTTTCAACAGTGGATCAAGTGTTTTGTATGAGAGGTTTCCAGAATTAGTCCTCTAAAGCATTCATCTATCCATCTTTTCATTTTTTAAATTAAATCAACAGGTTAACATTTGGTAAAATTACAAAAATTGGAAGCCGTCTAACAAACACGAGTTATTTGGTAACCTTAATATGTAGTATTGCTAGTTTCACCTATGAAAAAGCTGGGTATCACTTCAGAATAGCTTACTTTGACTATGGAAGCCAGCTTTGGAACCAACAACTACTCTCAACAAAAAGTTTCTGCCTTGAAAGTGTCCCAAAGTGTCCCAAGCCAGGTAAATTTCTTCCCTCCAAATAATTATATAAAGTGACATAGACTCAATTAAAGAGAAGCAACTACATACATGAGTGTTAACACTACTTAGAAATTTTAAAATACTGCAAGAATAATAGTTTTCAACTGTTCACACCAAGATATGCAGTTGTCACAATTTTTTTTTCCCAAATACAACATTTTAACTACTGAGAGAGCAACCACTATTAATTTTGTTCTTTCACAAAACCAGTTTGTTTAAGAACTACTGTTTTACAATAGAAAGGATGTGTTTGGGAAGCACAATTAAATTTTATAATTGCAAAGTTCACAACAGCTGAACTTCAGTCTAATCCTCTATACTGACTTGAATGCTTATTATGTCTGTAAAACCTTACCTAGGCTTGCCGTGAGGCATTCCAGATCTGCTAAAAACCCAGGTATTTGTTGAAGCTGATCCTGTAGTTCCACCAGACTGTTCCTTTTCTTCTCCCAATGTGCAGAAAGCATCACAACTTCACTATCCACCAGCTGAAACAAACAGGTTCTTTACTTTACTTGCAAATGTATGTACCTATTTACGAGCATCTTAACTAATTTCTTAGAATTAATGCATCTGCAAGCATACAGTCAGCATAGCAAGGCTATAGTACTGCCACTTGTGTACTTCTCATACAACAATGCTCAAGAAAGCCTCTGTAGTATGAAATATTTATATCAAAATGCATTGATCAAAACAAGATAAAAAGTTATTTCTCGATATACTAATCAATGCAGGAAATATTTTATGGATTTTGTTAATTGTAAATAACATGCATCTGGAATTTTGACAGCAGTGTTGCAGTGGTACACAATAACAACATTGCAGTGCTGCAATGTTAGGCTTATTTAGATCAGTAACAATTTAACGTTGCTAGTCATATCAATTTAATTTTAACAACAAAACTGGAAACTCTGCACATTCAAAATACTTTAGAAAATGAAATAAAAGGAGTGGCATTTAAAAAAAGTGGCCTTTATAACAGTCCTGCTCTTCTGATCTTGTGATAAACTTAACTGCAGTAGTTGCAAGTCTTTAAGAACACACTTCCACATTAGTCAATTTTTGTTGTCTGATTCTTCCTCAGTTTTATTATACAATAGTATACTGAGAAGAGGATACACTGCTTAAATATTTTATTTGTATAGGTCAGATTCTATGAAAGACAGCAAGATCAAGAGATCTTAGGGAACAAATGTTTCCCTTACATATGATACTTGAGATGACTCAATTACAGTTTCCCTGCTCTGAAGTTCTATTACTCCTTCTTCCTCTTGCACACAACTGCAGCCTGTGGCTGTATCTGCATTCTGAATCCCTCAGTTTTGTAGAATTTAGTTGCAGAAACTGAAAAAGTCTGAGCAACTGGCAAACGAAGTTCTCAAAGATTTACAATTCTACCCACTTCAGACAGATTCTTTTAGAAGAATGACAACTTGTCCCATTTCCAAATTCCTCCAGCTACCTATCCCTGTCAAAAAGCCACCCTGTTTTACCAGACAAGATTTGAAAACTTATTCCAAAGCCCAGTGAGCAATGAAACACTTCAGAAGACGAACATCCCTATTTAAATAAAGCCAAGTCCATTTTCAAGAATGAGATATGGGATTTATATCAGTTAAACAGTAAAGCCCACCAAAAAAATACACCCTGAGATGGAGGCAAACACCAGAAAAACATTTCAGCCCAGAGATAATTGAATGCAGCTAAAATTGCAATAATCTAAAAGCAGTATTTTTAGGACAAATTTGTAGATGGAACTGGTAGCTAGCATCTATAATTTAACATGGTAAGACTGCAGGCAGTGATTAAATTTTGAAATTTTCACTTTCCTTTCTCCAGACAACATTTATAAATCAGACAGCATAACTAGTTTATCTGCTACTGGCCAGTACCAGAAATAGGATACTGGACAAGTGGGCCGTTAGGTCTGATATAGTACAGTCAATCTTGTGTGCTGACACAATTCTTATTTTATTGAATGCTGTATTTTCTACTTTTATACAAAAGAAACAATAAACCACAAGCAATACATATTTTGGATTCTCCCAAAAGTAAACATCTGAATTTCATGGAAAATTTCAAAGTCTTTTTGGAAGTTTTTCATTCTAATTTTCCCAAGCAGTCATAATATGGGAGATTAAGGTTACATTGGTTTTATACATATGAAACCTCACATTGTTTTCAGAACTACAATTTTTAAAGCAAACTATTGCAAGTATTACAAAACTGTAAGCAAGTCATTTAAGAGATCTAAAACGCACAAAGCTGGCAGAGAAAACTTCATCTCTAAGAACTGAAGATTTTCACTGTAATGTGTGGAAAACGTGGGCCATACTATTACACAAGAGAAAGAAGAACATAAAATAATCTTTCTTACCCTAAATGCACCTCTTCAAAATACATTAAGCAGTGAGGTTTTTTTATCCATTGGAGAAAGATACAGAGAAAACCCCTACGGAAACCAGAAGAGTCAGGGAGGATGCAGCCAGCCAAAGTGAAGGTTTCAGCCAGGACAGAGAACCCCACAGCTCAGTCCTGCTCTGCATCATGGCCACCCAGCTTACCCTGTCTGCCCCTTAAACAGGGTTTGAAATGGAAAGTCTGGTGAGGACCTCCAAAACAGCAGACCAATGCATTGGTAGCACTTACTAGAAGTTTTCTTTCCCTTCATTCCAGAAATAAACCACACAACTCGTCACTTTACTTCCAGGACAGGAAAACTGAACAAAATTAGGAGAAAGCACAGACACTTCCTCAATCTTTTCAGCCAGACAAGTCAAACATTGCCGTTTCCTGTCCACTAGGAGAAGGCAAACAGTGTCAGGCAAAAGCCCTACCCTGATACTAACCCACCAACATGCCCCAACCCCAAATATATACTATACTTTCCCAGCCCCGTCCAGTGCTTTTAAAGAGCTACAGCAGCAACATGCAACATCATTTTGGCAATTGTTTACATTGAATCATATTATCTAATGTTTGCATTACATTATTGTTTTCATTGCCATTTATTGTCAATGTTAAGATGTCTCTTAAACAATCTCAAAATAATATTCCCAGCTAACTTAAAATCTTTCAAATAATGGCAGAAGAGTACAAAAAATGACCACCTGAACTTCTGGATACGTTATTTTTACTGTCACCTTCCTGTCACACTCAAAGTCATACTTCTCAATATCCTTCTACACCTAACATATCCCACAGAAAAACAGTAAGCTGATATAATTAATATTTTTTGCTTAAGTGCAAGTAGTGATTGCAATTACCTAAAAAAGGACAGAAGATGAGAAATTCTGGGTGTTAATACATCAGTTGAAAAGTACTTTAAAAGCACTAGGAAATTCTAACACTCAATGTTTGTTATAGTAATTGAAATAGCAGAAAGTAAACAGGAGAATGAACTTCAGATAATTCTTGTTAGATGATACCTTGTTAGAAACACGCTCACAGAGAATATCTATTTTTACGATATCTATATTTAATACTTTAGGAATATTAATTGCAGGCTGAGTACCATCAAATCTGGAAGAGATGTGAAAAACAAGAGGAACTGGACATTCTGACACATTTCATCAGTTGCCTGTCAAACAACATCTTAAAACCACAGTAAAAGAAACAATGCAGCTTGGCATTTTTCCCAAGTAGCAATACAGATGATTACTTTTTCATTATACTGATTGTACTGGATCCAGCTGGGATGGAGTTAACTTTCTTCATAGCAGCCCATATGGTGCTGTGTCTTGGATTTCTGACCAAAACAGTGTTGATAACACACCAATGTTTTGGATATTGCTGAACAATGTACTTGTACAATGTCAAGGCTTTCTCTCTTCCCCACTCATCCCCGCTCCTCCTGCAATGAGTAGGCTAGAGGTAGGAAAGACGTTGGCTGGGGACATAGCCAGAACAGCTGACCATTGGCCAAATGGATATTTCATACCATATAACATCATGGTCAACAATAAAAAAATAAGGGTTTGGTCTTCCAAGGTAACTATTGCTCTGAGACTGGCTGTGCATTGGTTTGCTTGTGGGAGGTTGTGAGTGACTGCTTTTGCACCACTTGTTTTTCTTCTGTCCTTCAATTATTTAATTGTCTTTATCTTGAACCATGAGTTTTCTCATTTTTGTTCTTCCTCTTCTCTCCTATGTCCCACTGGTGAGGGACAAGGCTTTGTGGGTGCTTACCTAGTGGCCAGGGTAAACCCAGTACACTGGTACTAAAAATTTTAGTTTAAATTATTTAGACATTTTAAAATATTTCAAGTGTGGCATTGTTATTTTTTTCTTACCTCTCCAGCTTTTGCACAATCTTTGGCTCCTTTGTGAAGGGCAGCCCAAGCATCTTCATATCTGAAGAGAAGACAAATGACTGTTTTTACTGTGTTCCCCTTACAAAGGAAGAGGATTTAATGGATGCCACTGTGCTTATATTTACAGGGAGTACCAGAAATAACAATTTAAAAAGCTGTGTGGTTGTCTTGGTAGAACAGCAAATACCAGAAAGAAATATACAGTAAGAAATAATTTCTTTCAAAGAAAAGGTGAATCAGGTTTTTTAAACTGCTAGCTTACACTAAGAGCTAAATGGACCCAGCAATATTTATAAGACTACAAGTAAAAGCCTTAAGCACTACTTGGAACCCAATTTCACTAAGAAAATGAAAAAAATGACCAAGATTATAATCACAACTCCATTCCCCCCAAAAAGGAGAACAGATTTTTTTTTTTTAAAGATAAAAATACAAAGGAAATTTATAGTGCAAATAGCATCTGTTACTCAGGAAAAAATGTGATTAAATACAGATGGAATACACTTTCTTTTCATGGCAATGTGAAAGGCATACTGTCTCTATTATAACAGAATGAAACCATATCAAATATGCAAAAGTTATAAAACATCAAATTAAAACCACAGGCTGGGCTTCAGTGCTGGTCTCCTTCATCCCCATGCCTTAGACCCTGAACTAAAGTAATTTTTAAAATGTTGCTTTTCCTCCAGAACTTCTGTTTCATTAACATGGCAGCATTCAAGGATTGGGCAAGCTTTAAACATATTTATAATTTGGTAACCACCCCCACTCTACTCACTGTAGAGCATCCAAAAAACCTATTAGTAACACCTTCATTTTCTTCTCATTTTCTTAACTTAATAAAGTTATTTCTGAAATTACAGGAAGCAGACACTAACAAAGAAATGGAAGGTCATACCTGCTCAGCAATTCCAGTCCAGCAGAAAACTCTGGCAAACACTGAACAGTTCTATAAAACAAATAGTAAATATACAAATATTGTTAATGAATAGAAGTCTGTTATAAAATATGTGTGCAGACATCTGCAATTGGCAGATATGCTGAGCACAGAAACATTCCGTACTGTTCATTTTAACAAATATTTTGTCAATTCTGGTTGAAAATGCATTACACAGTGTATCTTACAAGAATATTCCAAAGCTAGGATTTTTTTTCCCTTGTTATTTTATGGTAGCCTATTCTCACCTCTTTTTGACTATGTTCATTAGAAACAACGTTTATGAGATAATTTCTTAGTACAGTTAAGAAACACACAGAATGAACATTCTTTTAACTTAAAACAGGGGAAAATGAATTTCATGAACTACTTCTTGGCCCAAATAATCCTATGGGCTTTTATGGGTTGAGTTGCCCAAATTGATCTTCATCCACTACTGATCAGTCTCTTCCTTTCACTAAGCACAGAGGACTGGGAGACCTTGTTTGTGAGGATTGAAGCAACAAAGGCATTGAGTACCTCAACATCATCTACATTTGCTGTCACTCAATCATCACCCCATTTATCAGCAATACCACATTTTCTGTGTTCAGCCTTTTATTATCAATGCAGGGCTAGAAGCTCTTCTTGTCCTTGACATCTCTTGTAAGCGTCAATTCTAGGTGAACTCTGGCTTTCCTGAGGGTATTCCTGAATGCCACAGAAGTTATGAAGAGGACATCAAGAAATTATCCCTGACACCCTCCAGAACTCTTCTTGACTGCATCCTGCTGTGCTGTCCTTGCAGCAGATGTCAAGGAACTTAAATGCCCCCACATAAATAGGGTTTTAGTGATACAGAGAATTCCTCAAGTTGTTTAGAGAAGACACCATTCAATCCCTGATCAGACAGTCAGTAACAAAGTCCCATCGCAACATCACCCTTACTGGCCTCTCCTCTGATCCTGACCTACAAACTCTCAGCCAGCCTTACAATCAAGCTAAGCTGTATTTGTACCAGAACTTTATCAGCAAAGCAGAAGTCACCCTGGCATTCCCCTGTTTGTGATGATCCAATTGGTTCACCCAGTGCTTTTCTGAAAAAGTGATGGATATTTACAGTACATCAGATGAACCAAAATACTATGGACTGAAAACGCATAAAGACGGTAGTTGCCTAAAACAGTTTTATTCAAATCTTCACCCATTCTTAGTTTAGTTTCTGTGTCTTGTCAATACAACCATCCAAAACATAAAGCTTCAGAACTTAATACAGTATATTTCAGATGCCTTAGTTTTTTGTTTAGGGCTTGTTTAAAACTAATTTCTGCCTAGACACTGTGTTTTAGTAAGAACATGCTTTACACTAAAGCACATCTGAGCTTAATTGAACAAGCAACATTCACAGACGTCATTTACAGACCTTAAGTAGTCTTTCCCTATAGTTTACACAGGTTGAAAGAATGAACAATTTACTAAAATGCAGAGGATAAAAAATCCACCACAATTCTTAAATCTTCTTGCAACAGAAATGAAAACAGATAACTGAAGTACTCCATTATACATATATTTTCCACAATATAAAGGCTCATATTTCTGTTCTTGCACTAAAAAAACTGAATAACAATTTTAGTACATGAGATTCACAGAGATTGTAAATAATTACATTTCAGTGTGCTGCAACCTGAATCTTTTATAAAGTACTACAAAGCATTGAATATTCACATAACTTAAATAGTCATTTGTAAATTGATTGATGGCCATCAGAAATTACTCAGGCCTATCAATCAAGGTTCTATTAAGCAAAGTATTTCCTCAACATTAGGGTGAAGCTTTTCTGTTATCAAAAGACTATTCTGTAAGATTATATGCAAATGTTTTTGTAACTGGCTTATATATATGAGGCACTTTAAAATTTTTCTTTAACAAGAACATTCTAGATCAATGCTATACATTAAGGCATTCAGAAGTACCTCTGCCTGCTTTTTTTTGCTTCTCTTGATTTGTCGCCCAAAGTCTTCAACCTATAAATCAAAACACAAAACCATCAGACATTTCCAACACCAAAAACAGAGGACAATCTATGTGAACACATAATGTGTTAATTCCAGTCTATTATAGTTAATTTTGCTTCAGCTTATTTCACAAATAAACCAAATTTCACTTAGTTTTGTGGAGACTGTCATAGGGAATTATTTCCACCTACACTGCTTCTAGATTATTAGGGTTTTTTCTACAAGTGCACCAAGCAATTTGGTATGAAAAGTTTAATGGGAACTATATATCCAAGTCATCTAGCTCTTGATACTTTTTCCTTAGCAGACAAGTATTAAAGATCTGCATAGAAATGATCATTCCAATCCTGAAGAACACTGTTTACAAGAAGGAATATGTGCCAAGGACACATTTCCCACTTGCCGTAAGTCTGCCAACACAAAACTAGTACGAGCACAACTTTTCTTCTGCCAACTATCAGAATCACCAGCAGCATCACCACAGTGTGCTGCTACTGAGCATACTGGAGGCTTGTTTCACCTATGGCCAATTTCAAACAGACTGGTATCTTTTCTCCTAAAAAACAAAACAAACACAAAACCCCAACCAACAATAAATGACCCTTACACACATCACACAACTCTTTTCCACTCTACTCTTTTTCAGCCAACCCTTTTCAAGTTGGCATGGCAGAGTGAGAACCAAAACCTCCTGCTATTCTCTGACCACGAAGATGATGGATGTCCTCAGCCTCTATGCCCTTTGGAGTCCCGGCTGTCCAGAACAGGGTTAGGAAGAAATAAAAGACACGCAGACATGAGCAAGATGGAAATGAGCTATGAGATATCCTCCAGACATGACAGATATATGTAATCCTGAGTCACCCAATGACTGAGAAACACCCTAATATACAGATATTCGGGCTGCTTCTAGAGTGAGCCCAATCACTCCCCCAGTCTTTGCCACCACCAATTTCCAGGAACTCAAAGAAGAAACCTCAAAGCTCTACAGCAAAATAGGTGATTGGCAATTTGAGAAAAGACATGCTAAGGCAGGTCTCCACTCCCCATTAGAGAGCAGTTCGTAACAGTCAAATGAAGTAGCAACAACCACAGCACACTGAGAAAGAACACCATTGCGGAAAGCTCTGCAATTTGCCCTTCTCCTCTGTCACATTCCCCTGTATGCACCCCAGCCTGCAACAGCAGTACTCCTCTGCATACAGGGATAGAAGGAAACCTTGGGTCATAACTACCAGTTTTCTTACTAGAATATCTGCCAGGCAGTCAGAAGTAAAGGTTAAAGGATTTATCACTACACAATATTGGCTCCCTTTCAGTGCTCTCTGTACAAAGCAGAGGTACTGTGAGCCACACCACCCAAGATGGCAGAAGCACACAAATTACCGCCCTCACACAGACAAACACAGCTCACTGCTGTTTTTTCTGCTTGCAGGTAAGTGGGTCAAAATCTAGATACCTCATTCACAGGATACACAGAAGTAGACAGGAGACTCAGCTGAGCAGGGGAAAGGAGAGCTCATTTCTTCGTGCACAGAAATGGCCAATAACCCTAACCTGCTCTTTCTGTAGATCACACAACCCCAGATTTAATCTTTTTCAGATGTACATAAGCATTCCTTTATTCCTTTGGAAGGGATATTCTTTCCTTAGAGGCTCTGGAAAAGCTTCTCCCTCTCAATGTTTCAAAAAATCCAACTGTTCCGCTTTGCAAGCGTTCATGTGTAGTTAACAATTTGGCCACAACTGGCCCAGCATTCTTGACACCAGAAATACTTTTTTGGGGCTTTGATCATTTTAAGCTAAAGTCCTAACAGTATAAAATAACTTCTACTACCACTTTGGTGAGGTAATCCAAAGTGCTATGGCATTGCAGTTGCATTGCCTAGGAAGGGAAAAGGGGTAACACAGGGCAAGTCATGTTCTGGCCTGAATCCATGGGGACACTACAGGAAAAAAACCCGATGCTCTCCACAGCTTCTGCTACTATGGCTCCAAGATACAGGTTCCAATGGCAACAAAAAATACATCCCAGATTAAAAATAGAAACTTAAAGAAGAGACACTCCAAGAAGGGCACATTAATGGAGCTGCTAAAACACAAAGATGGAAAAGATGAAATCGGAGACTGTTCTCAAAACAAAACATTGCAATACAAGGAAGAAGGTAAATTAAAGACTACATGGAAACATTGACTCCGCTGCAGCAATACATGGAGATACAGTGAAATGACCATTGGATCCAGCACATTATGACCATGACCTTTCTGTTGTCCTCTTTCATCATGTGAAAAACACCTTTTTTGAAAGAACCTTACACTGCACTGAGGCATCAAACCCTGTGAGAAGTTCTAAAAATAACTGTAAAACAGACAGACAGCAATAAAGCAATGCTTTAGTCTTTATTCTTAAGACATTTTAATATTCAATTACTATTTATTAAGACAGCTAACATATAAGCAATTTATCTGGTTGATTGGTAGCTTATTCTATCAGTTTCTCTGGACCATCATATACTGGTGCAAATGAGCCACTATAAAGTATTTAAGTTTCTGGAGTACATACACATCTGTCACTATATATAAATATTTACCATATGGGGTATCATAAGGCAGCCTCAACATGGCCCAAGACCATGCAGTTTTTAAAAGTAATTGATTACAACACAATACTCTCCTGTGGCTCACTATCAGCCAACAGTTTTGCAAAACAGACGTGACCTTGTTCTCTGGCCATCCACTGACTTTCCAGCAACGCTCGTTTGGACCACCTGCTTGTACTAAGAACAGCATTGATACAGGGCCTATCCAAAGAAGCCTCGTGAGGCAACGTAGGAAGAATATCTTTCTACTTTTTAATGTAAGCAAGGGGCTGCTCCTTCCGCGCTTCTTTCCCCCAAGTAACAGTAACTCTTCTTCCAAGGGAAGAAAAGCTTTTCATACGCCGAACAGGGTACAACGATGCTCTTTATGCAAGCGCATTAATCTATAAAACCCTGAAGGTCAGTTACTTCATAAAAAATTCAAGCGCGTTAATTGAGCCCATTCACATCTCCCTCGTTCTCTCACAACAGCAGTCTCTGCTTCTCTCCCTTGACCGCAGCCGCCT
>VYXH01012720.1:295383-322100 GCA_013397275.1 Burhinus bistriatus
GTGTCACATTGGCAAGCCTCCAGTCATCTGGAACCTCCCCTGCTGACCAAGACCGCTGATAAATGATGGAGAGTGGCTTGGCAAACTCCTCCGCCAGCTCCTTCAGCACTCTCAGGTGGATTCCATCTGGGCCCATAGACTTGTGGCTGTCCAGTTGGTGTAACAGGTCACTAACTGCTTCCTGTTGGATTATGGGAGGGTTTATTCTGCTCTTCATCCCTGTCTTCCAGCTCAGGGGGCTGAATACCCTGAGGATGACTGGTCTTACTATTAAAGACTGAGGCAAAGAAGGCATTAAGTACCTCAGCCTTCTCCTCATCCTTGTTGACAATCTTCCCCTCTGCATCCAATAAGGGGTGGAGATTCTCCCTTGCTCTCTTTTTGTTGTTAATGTATTTGTGAAAACCTTTTTTTTAATCTCTTATGACAGTGGCCAGATTAAGTTCTAGCTGTTCTTTCGCCTTTCTGATGTTTTTTCTGCATGACCTAACTAGATCCCTATACTCTACTACTAGTGGTTCTTAAAAAGGATGACCAAAAAAAAAAAAGGGCTGTTATTACAAATAGTAAATAGTGCAGTAAAAAGTTTTAATTAAGCTTCTTGGTACTATCTGTTCAAATAACAACTGTTATGAGTTGTTGAACTAATCTTGAGAGAGTTTAGTGGAATCAGACCTTTTCAGAACAATTGGCTGTTCTTTCTGGATGACTGTACTTACAGTCACAGTAATAGGAATACTGTTTCCCACCCTGTGTGTTTTCATTTAATACTTGAGAAACATGGACCCAGGATTTAGATGAATCTGGGAAATCTTAAATTTCCATTTAATTGAGACTTTAGTTTTCAAACAAAGCAGCTGAGATTTCAAAGTTAAAACATTTTATTTGTTAATCAATTCAATTCTGGTTAAAATTCCCAAAAAATTAGGTGGAGAGCAGTGAAATAATTTGTTACAAGGAGCATGTATGCAGAGGGGCATTGTTGGGTGTGTCATTTGATCCTGCAGAAGTATAACCAGAGTGGTTCGAGGTACATCCAGTCAACTGGAAAATTTACACCATAATGCCATTCATTCTCTGCTTGTGTACTTTTAGAAGAATGTGGAACCTGTAGATCGTTTCTGATGTGGCTTATTCAAAACCAGTGTTGTTCTGTGGTCTTAATACAAGTTAAGAGCTAAATGCCTGCTAAAAGAAAAATTATCAGGTTGATCATTCCAAGCATTGAAATTGATGTAGTTCACTTCATCTTGAGGTCAGAAAGACTGTTTTTATGGCAGACTGTATATGAAGTTCTGTAAAAGAGCATATGATGTTTAGACAGTATTTTTCTCTTGCTTGGCCTAACAACAATACCTGACAGTAGAGACTTTCCACTTCCCTGGATAGTTAGCTCTCCAGACTAAGAGGGGAAGGACTTGAATCAACACGTTTTTTCTGATATATTCACAGACATGCATTACAAATGCTGACAAAAGCTATGCATTCTGGCCTTAGGTAATATATATGTTATGGGAATTAAAGTTTTCAGAAAACAAGGCAGGGGTTTTAACCTTTAGTTTTCACCTTTTCTTTGAGAAGACATATGAATTTTTTCTGTGTTACATATTTTCAATTTTCTTGTGGATGTTTTTGTCAGTGGTGGCTATAATAATTCACAGTGAGTAAACACTTAGACTCCATTGCTTCTTTTGCGGTCAAAAAGAAACTATTCAGAGACTGCAGTCTTGTACATCATTATCATCTCTGTGTAGAATTTGGGAAAAGAAATGTGTTGAGATAGTGCTAACATTCACAGTAATCTTAGAAATATAGGAGTGGAAGAGACTTCTAAAAGCACGTGCTATGCTCAAGGGCCATGGTGAATTACAAATACACTATGTAGAGTTTTGTTTAACTGGTTCTTAGGAACTTCAAAGGAAGGTGATTTTGCAAGCTCCTTAAGTTATCAGCTGACATGTTTAGCATGATCGTTTTTGTTTCTAGACTGAATAAGCTTGGTTCTTTTTTTTTTTTTAAACTTGTAGTCACTTTCCAAACTTCTTACTCTTTTTGGTCTAATCTGGACGTTCCCCAGTTTGTCTGGAAAATGCATCACTGAAGCTGAATTACATGGCTTCATTTTGAGCCCTACACAAGTTACATACTTATACTAATTAATTAATATTCATGTACAATAGCAATTAATTTAACAAACAGTGTTTGTGTGGCTTGACAACTGTTCATCTGCTTGAGCCAACAGAGATTATTACTTTTTCAGATAGCAAGGCAAGCTTCTGAGACTGAAACAGATTCTTCAGGTGTTAATTCAACACAGTACCACCTAAAATTCTGTCAGGGGCTTTGGACCAAGTTTTGTAGAGATAGAATTAATGCTAAATAACTTTTTAATATTAAGGACCTGTTGTGCTCATTTAGTAATTAAGTAGTTCATAGCTGGTTATCTGATATTAATTATGACCTGGATTTGAGCCAGGACTTCCTAGTTTATTCTTCTGCTTCTCTGATACTAGCACAGGTAAAATCTTGTGCAAGTATTCTGTAAGTGGCTATATTGGTCTCTACAAGAAAAGTATAAGCTTTCTGTGCTTTGCACATCTGTTAAGAACAATGATATAAGTTGGTAGCAGTAAATATTTAAAGCAAAAAGCACAAAAATATATTTGACTGGATAACCCTAATGGCAGATGAAGATTTCTCTACTTTTTTAGATGCCCTTAGAGGCGTAAGTTAGGCTATGTTTCGGTAACAGCTTAAGCAGAGGAAAGTCATCCCTAGTCCTGCCTTTGCATGATTCCACCTTGACCTAGGCTTTAGTGACCCCAATTTAGATTGACTTTGCTCTGAGGGAGTGATACTGCAAAGACACTAGACTTATCCTCATTAAGCTCTGCGGGGAAAGATGAGTTGAAATACTCCCCCATTTTGCTCATCTGATGTGAAATTTAGTTTGTTTAGGTGTCTATCTCGTCTATGTTTTGATCTCAGCTTTTGAGTGCAGTTAGCTTGATAGCCTCCAATATGACATTTCCAAACTGATGAGAAAGAGTAAACAAAACTTTCAGCCCTTCAAAATTTGTCAGGTTTGTGGAAGTAATTTTGTCTCCTTCTCCTCAGTCTTGCTGTTAGAAACTGTTTTGACCTTCATATAATTTTTGAATGCTTGAAGTGGAAGTGCTGTATCAGGCCTCCTTTAACTTAGAAGATATACCAAAGTCCAGCAGAACTGAATTCTGCTCTCATTAAGTGTTTTTACTCTCATTCTTGGTCCAGTTTTCAATTTCTTTCAAAATAATGCAAGTGCTGCAAAATAACACACAACATCCATTCAGTTAAAGCAGGGAGCAAAGCTCAGATTTTCTGCTTCACAAAAAAGTACCAGCTCCTCTGCTTCTTTTTCAGAAATACATACATCATGAATTTGAATCCACTTTCTACTTCCCACATCAAAGGCTTGTAGTGATGTTTTGCATGCAATTGTAAATGCTTTAAGTTGTCGGGCAAGGGCACTGCTGGAAACCAGCACTCCTACAACAAAGCTCAAGCAGGGACTGAAGGCCTGGGTCTAAGCTTAGGAGGGGTTCCTGGGCCCATAGTTAGACGGTGTGTATGGAAGCCACAGGTGAGGTTAGTCAGGACCATTAAGTGCACTCAAGGGTCTGACACAAGGCAAGGGAAGTTTACTGAAGTGTTGATCAATGGGGGACCCTAGAAACAACTTGTGTCAGATGATATGGTACTTGGTTTGACGTTCTTATGTCATTATCACATGTGCAGTGGGATAGGTGAGGAGAATTAAAAAGATGGGAGGGATGGCTTACGGTTAAACCATAAGCATGGTTTAACAATCTGTCTTTATTTTTAGGTTTTGGGTGCAAATTTCTTGGGTTTTTTATTTTTAAAGGTCTGTAGAATATGATTAAAAGTTGACTAGTGGACAATACAGCTCTTGGACTCTATACATAGTTTATTTTTCTAGCTAGTTCTGTACTGATATAAAGCTTAAACATTGTTAGAAACCCCTGAGATAACCTTTAATTCTAAAACTCCACTACTACCATTTTAGTTGATAAAACCTAAAATAAAAGTATGTATTAAGGTCTGATTCAGCATTTCTTGCAGGAATTCGACTGCATGCTGCAAAGAATGGTTGGTATCTATCAAAGAGTTTTACATCCCCAAAGCTTCAGCAGGGTCACGTGACATAAGTGGAAACTAAATTTGAGCATAACATCATAAGAACTGTCTGTCATAGTCTCAATTATCCTGAGGCCTCTGCCATTTCCAGCAGCTTCTAAGAGCTCCCTTTTCCAAATTAATCTTTTTAGCTTCCTAATAAGAGTTGATTTCTGCTCTTACCTGTACTAACTCTTGAGGCTTTAGTGATGTAATAAAGTCTCTGCAGCTGACACAAAGCTTTTATGTTATATGAATACAATATTTTTTTATCCCTATAAAGCAAGTTGGTTTTGTTTGGTTTTGTTTGGTTTTGGGGTTTTTTTGGTGTTGTTATTTTTCCTGGAAACTAGCACAAGAAGATATGGACAGTAATCATTGCCAATCCTAGTGAAAACTGGAAGAATAATTTCTGTCCCACAAGTAAAAATATTCTTCCTTCAGTTTACTCAAGAATAAGTAAGGGACTTAATCTCCAGGTTAATATAGCTTCAAAGACCTATTTTAGATGTTAACTTTTTAATGGACCACCTTTCTGACAGCATGGAAGATGTTTATTTTTCTATATTTAGTTTTTTTCTATGGCAAATTTGAAGATTGGCTTAGTCCAAATTAAAAGTTTATATCTGAAGTACGCTGCACTAAGATAATAATTAAAAAAAATAGAATGGAATTGATGAGACCAGATAGAATCATAGAACGGTTAGAGTTGGAAGGGACCTTAAAGATCATCTAATTCCAAGCCCCCTGCCATGGCCAGGGAAGCCTTCCACTAGACCAGATTGCTCAGAGCCCCAACCAGCCTGGCCTTGAACACTTCCAGGGATGGGACATCCACAACTTCTCTGGGCAATTTGTTCCAGTGTCTCACCACCCTCGCGATAACGAGTTTCTTCCTAATATCGAACCTAAATCTGCCCTCTTTCAGTTTAAAACCATTATCCCTCATCCTATCACTACACTCCCTGATAAAGAGTCCCTGTCCACCTTTTCTGTAGGCCCCCTTTAAGTACTGAAAGACTGCTATAAGGTCTCCCTTCTCCAGGCTGAACAACTCCAACTCTTGCAGCCTGTCTTCATAGGAGGTGTGCTCTAACCATCTGATCATCTTTGTGGCCCTCCTTTGGACTTGCACCAACAGGTCCATAGGTGGGTCCATAAAATAGATGTTTGGTAAATGAGACTGAAGTGGAGTACAAAGTAATCAAAGCATTCGTTACTTAGGTTTCCCTGTTTCTATGAAAGAGACTTTGGAGGGGGGGCACATTATAGTGACAGAGGTAAGTAATGGTGAAATTCCCTGGTCCTAATTTCCCACTCTCCTTACATTGTATCAGGGGATTGAACACATGATGAATTGCTACTTTTTTGATCTGTAGAGAAAAGTTGGGGGTGGCGGGAATTGGTGGTTTAGCAGAGTTAGGAAGCTAAGCAGATCTCTTCTGCAGGGTCTTAATTGCTAAATCTGATATTGGGGAAGGGACAGGAGCACATACCTGGGGACAGACATTTCCAGAGGCAGCCTGTAGTTATACCTAACTGGATGTAGTGGGAAAACATGTCCTGAAAGGAGTGACCATCTCAACATGGCTGCTGTTCCTCTCCTTTTCTGAAACGTACCCAGATTCAGTGTGATGACTTTGTATTTTCTTAATCTTCCTGTGTGACTGTGTTCAATCACAGAGAGGGGAATAATAATTTTGCTGTCACCACTGAAGGTGGCAGAGCTTGAAAACTACTTAGAATGTAGGACATGGACTCCTGCTATCTTTCCTTTCCCCACATCCTCTTTTCTGCCTTCCCTTCATTCCTAGTCTTTTATCTCTGTTGTTTGTTTTTTTTTTGTTTGTTTGTTTGTTTGTTTTTTAAATAGCCAACCAAGGCCATCCCCTCCTCAGTGCTGCAGTTGTCAGTGAGACAACCAAAGACAAAATGTTAAACCTGCTGCTGCTTGAAGGCTGTCAGGTGTGTTACTGTGTAATAAGGTCACATGCTCTGGCTGTTTCTCCACCAGTGAGTTTGCAAATGAAAGTTGGGACTGAAACTGAATTTTCTACTCTTACTGAAGTTTTCTGTCTTTTTTATGTGTGTTTGCTAAGAAAGTATCATTGGAATAGATCAGCAATGGCTCCAGACTATTTAAACTCATTTTGTCTCTTCTCAAATTGGTTGAATTGACTCTATCTCTGACGTTATCTAAAAGACCACGAAATAGGATTTTTTTCAGTCAAAATAACAACTAATAGGAAGGATACTTCAAAAATGAGGACTTTACTTAAAACGTTATAATTTGGATTCTATCAGCATCTTGAAACTTCTGTACAATTAAATTCTTTGAAGTTAATACAACAGCTTCCTAAAAGAAAGCGAGGTTCATATCTCCAGCTGCTGAATGTAGTTCAGATAGAGTTTGCGGATTTTGAAAAAAGGAAGAAATATGTAGTGAATTAGCCAGTTCCACTAGAGGGCACAGCTGTGTATAGAAAAACAAAATAGAGATACGCTAGTATTCATTTCTGTGGAACTGCATGTGTCTTAAATGAGCAAAATATCACTGATAATGTATTAAGTACAATTCATGACTTATTTCATCTCGGAAGGACACCTTAAAAACTACTACTGGGTTAAATGGCATCAGACTCGGCAGGTACTGGCCACCTGGTATTTGACATAGTCACAGTGTTGCTTTCATAAGTTCCTTTTGCCTGGTTAAGCAGGATGGGGAAATCTGTGTTACACTGTTTCACTTGTATTTTTATGGACAATGCAGGTGCTCTCTCGAAAAAAAAAAACCAGAGACAAGAGCCTTGCATCTCTGCCTTCTAGCAAAATACTAGGTTATGCTGTTTCCGATGACTCTCTTACATTGTCACTACTGTTGAAATGATCTGAGGGGATGCACTTCATAACAACTGATTTCAAAAGAAGCCATGCTGCTGTGTCTTTGGGAGGAGGATCCCATGGTCTTACAGGCAGCAGCTGCCTATATCAGGCAGGTTTAGCCTTAATTAGAAGACATAGTTATGCAGACTGCATAGCTTGTATAACTAATTTGAGCCCGTTGACAAAGAAACTAAAAAGATGTATTAAGTATGAATAAATGCTGTACAGTAATATTTGGAGCAGCATTAAGTAGTTATGTTGTATCTGCATCTGCTTTTTTTTGTTATTCTTGTGTGTAATTTTGCTACAGTAGGCATTGTATCATATGATTAGATGTTCCTCTAGGCTATAAAGCATAATTGGTTTGTTTAAGGAAAAAGTAATGTGTTTTCCTTGTCATTGCAATGCCAGAAAATGCTGGTGTGACTGTAGCTACGCTTACAGGGGTGGTGTGGGGGGCGGGGCGGAGAGAACTTTAGCAAAGCCTATGTCTTTTGGAGGGGTTCCAGGAGGGACTCCCCTTGTATTTCTGTATGCTGTGTCAGCACTAGGAGGCTTTACTGCTGCCTCTGGCCTGGTATAAGTGAAGCAACAGAAATGCTGTTTGCAGAGAAGGGACTGAAAAAATGCTAGGAAACTGCTGCGAGTTGATGAGATGTGTTATGAAGCACAAGGGGGGTTTAGTCGAATAAAATACATGTTTCCCCAGTGCTTACTGCTCTATTTCAGTTCTTCTGTATTACTTTCAATTTTCTATTAATGTGACCGATTTCTGTTCCCCTGGACGTCAGAAGCATGGTTTGAGGGAAGTGAAATGAGGCCCAGAGTGAGATTCTTGAAGGACAAGCATACTATGTGTAAATTTTATTGATCAGAGGCAATTAGCTCAGCCAAACCCAATTAGGACAGTTTTAGTTTTATACACACAGACATTAATCGCTCATTAGCCAAGTGAAATCTAAGGGGAATTACAACAGACTAACAGACTAAAATGGCTGTCCTTTTTCTGTTAATGGAGGAGTTTTCTAGATTTGTATTTGGTACTAAACTGCTAATTTCACTGACTTCCTCTGACATTAAATCAGCTTTTGTTTTTTGGATTTTTTTTTTCCATTAACAAGATCTTAATCATCTGTTATTCTGGCCTTTCTGGTGACAAATATCATCCCATGAGTGAATTTAATTGCTTTTTTTTTTAATTGTTAACTCCTCCCCTTATTTGCTGCTCTTGCTTAAGGCAATTTTTGTTGAAGCCTTCTGGCTGACTGCCTAGTATTTGGCTAATAACTGTGTGCAATTGTCAACTTCATACTGTTTCAGCATTTGAAATGGAATCCTCTTTCCTCAGTTTATACGGGTCTACTGTTTACTAGTCCATTATGCATAGAATCTAATCCACTTATGCTGTAAGGAGCTTGGAGACAGAGCTTTTTTTTATCATCATGTTATGTTTTATTTATTGAGCATAATTCAGTTTGAATGAAATTAAATAGTCATAATGGTTCTTGTACTGTTGCAGAACTTTCTTATCACAGTGCGTTTTGTCAGTTTGATTTATTTTATCTGTCTATTTACAATTGTTGTGACAACCCAGAGTTGCTTTACTAGCTACAGCGGAAGTACCTCATTCTCCTGGAAAGTACTCTATATTTCAAATTACACATTTTCAAGGTGGACCTGAGAATTACATAGGTGAGTTTTGATTTAAAGTGCTTGCTTTCTCCCAACTTTTTTTTTTTTTTTTTTGTCCCCAGATATACTTTTCATTTGCAAATTAGCTGTCATTGCTGGTATCAAGGTGCATTGCATAGGCAAATATTGTTCATATGAAAGACACTGAGATGGAGAGGCCAAATTCTTGTATTTAGGTGCCTGTAGTTACAGAACTGGCTTTTGAGGTCATTAAAAGTGGGATGTGCCCATTCTGCCACATCTGAAAATAAGAGCACTTCATTGCCAAATTTAAGGCAATATGTCTGGTCCTTCTGGCCTGTGTATCCCAGTATGCAAAATGAAAAAAATGGATTGGACCTGTTTGGTGGTGGTATACTGCTGTGAGATACAGTATTGGCTTCTGTAGGAAGTCTTAATGGTGTGGACTTTCCAGGAATGAGAGAGAGTGATGTTAATGTTCAGACCAAACCTCTGACATAGAATGCATGGGAGACTTAAAGAGCCTTCAGCAAAATGTTGGTATTAAACTGAGACAGAGAAAATACTTTGCCTTTAGAGATGCATCTGAAACCTTGCCTTTTCCCAGTAGGAGAGATAAACAACATTTGTGGCAGAGTAAGGCTTGAAAATATTATTTTTGTTCTCAGAAGAGTTGTAAATGTTATTCATAAGCAGAAAACTTTCCCAGTACGTATACTTTTCTAAGATAGTCCCAGGCTTTCAGTGGCTTTAAGAATATCATATATCCTTTCTGCTGGGAAAGGACAATAGAAATAAACCAAGACAGAGTGTTTCCAACATTCCCTTACAACAAGGAATTTTACTTCTTTCAGAAATTATTTAAGTTCTTTCAGTGCAGCGTATCAAACATTGCTTCAATAATTCATGCATTCAACTTCTAACCCCCCAATCTCACATGTATGTTATCCATGTATGTTATGGATGCTTATCCATGTCTAGTAGCCAAATATCCACTTGTTCTCATAGAGCAGTTCCGTGCCCTTTTTGCAGCATGCCTCCAAAAATTGTGCGGTAAACTAAGAGTTTCAGCATGGTTTTATTGTTTAGATTCATTTTGGACTCCGGTAGTGTGATGGGGAAATACAAGGACTATGAACTGCTCTCAGGTCTTCAAACTAGAAGCTTGTTTCCATCCAAAGATAGGTCTGGCTTTAAAAGTCTAACTTAGAGTCCCTTGCTCTTCTTTCTGTGAATCTCTGTTAGCTTCATAAAGTATCAAGTATTTATTTGTTTGCTTAGGTATATCCTGCAACCAGCAGCTTCAACTAGGAAATTATTTTTACTAAGCCATAAACAGACTTAAACATTGCTCTTTGTATTAGCACTGTCCATGCATGGCAGTAATATTGAAGATCATAGAATCATAGAATGGTTTAGGTTGGAAGGGACCTCAAAGATCATCTAGTTCTAACCTCCCTGCCATGGGCAGGGACACCTCCTACTAGACCAGATTGCTCAAAGCCTCATCCAACCTGGCCTTTAACGCTTCCAGGGATGGGGTCTCCACAGCTTCCCTGGGCAACCTGTTCCAGTGCCTCACCACCTTCACAGTAAAGAATTTCTTCCTGAGATCTATGTTGCTCACATCTGCCTTGATGTTGCGAAGTCACCCTGTGTATTTAAACAATATGTTGAATAGGAAGAAAATATTTTTTATGAATATAATTTGTATGATGGGTCCTGGTGAACATCAAGTTGACCATGAACCAGCAGTGTGCCCTTGTGGCAAAGGAGGCTAACGGCATCCTAGGCTGCACTATAAGGAGTCTTGCCAGCAGGTCGAAGGTGATCCTTCCCCTCTGCTCAGCAATGGTAAGGCCACACCTGGAGTACTGTATCTGGGCTCCCCAGTACAAGCGAGAGATGGACATACAGAAGAGAGTGCAGTGAAGAGCCACAAAGATGATGAAAGGACTGGAGCATCTCTCCTATGAGGAAAGGCTGAGAGAGCTGGGACTGTTTCATCTAGAGAAAAGGAGGTTCATGAGGGATCTTATCAATGCATATAAATAACTGAAGGGATGGTGCAAAAAGGATGGAGACAGGTTCTTTTCAGTGGTGCCCAGTGACAGAGGCAACAAGCATAAACTGGAAACACTTATTCACTGTGAGGGTGACGGAGCACCGGCACAGGTTGCCCAGAGAGGCTGTGAAGTCTCCCTCCTTGGAGATATTCAAAAGCCACATGGACGTGGTCCTGGGCAACTGGCTGTAGGTGGCCCTGCTTGAGCAGGGAGGTTGGACCAGATGACCTCCAGACATCCCTTCCAAGCTCAACCATTCTGTGATTCGGTGATGTCTGTGTAATCTTATTTGCTTGCAATACCATATTAAGTTTTCAGTTTATGAACATTTATGACTTCATTTGTACTTCCTTTTTACTTATATATAGAACCTTTGGAAGTAGCCTGTTCACTGAAGACAAGTCTTTGAAAGCAGAGGTTGCCCCAGATTTTATGTGGAAGAATGAGCTACAATGATGATTCTTTGATTCTTACTGTAATACTTTTACTGTATTGCTTTAATCAGGCAGTGCTATGTTTTTTTGTTTCCACTATATCATGAGTCTGTAGCAGTAACTCAGTAATTTCAAATTAGCTCATTTGATACTGAGGGTTCTGAAGATGATTTCTGAATATCAGTAAATGAAGACTCAGATGCATACCAACAGACAAGATTTTAAATATTCAGCAATTACTGATGGAATTGTTGTATAACTAGAAATCAGGTCTTGCCAAGGTTCTCAGCCTTAAATATTCATGTTAGTCCAAAGATTTATTTTAGCATGAGATTCCATGCTTTTTTTCCGATGTAGAGCCTAAATATGACTAAGAAAAAAAAGTAATATACATCATATTTTATGTATGTAGGTACACATGTGTAGGTATGTATAAATTAATGTAATGACTGTAACACTTTCATTTTTGCAGTAGCAGAGGAAAATCTTAGCTATCTAATTTATACTGGAAACTTAATTTTATTCTTCACAAAATTATTTGATTTTAAATAGACCAGTGTCTTCAAGTTGTCAGATAGGTTGAAGAATAGATATTGGGAGATGAAAAATAATCCAGCTTTATTTACTAAAAAGTAGTGATTCTATTGAGTTCCTATGAATTGAGTTTACATATACATATTGATGATGCCATTAGTCCATTCTGTCATTACCAGAATAAGAATGCATCACCTACTTCCATTCATTCTCCTGTTTGACAATCCTTTTCAACAACTCTCAGTTTACATTTCCTTGGTACTGTAAAGCAGAACAGCTTCCTTTTCATTCCATTCACAAATGAAACATAGGCTCTTTTCTCTCTAGGAAAATGCATCCTATTATAAATAAATCACGGCTTAAAGAAATACAGACTAAAAGGCTGGGATCACTTGTGTTAAAGTACATGTACATCTTCTGCAAAGAGATTCATACATTCCTTTATCCAAGGCAAAATCTACAGCTTTAAGATACCAAAGTAAGTTGTTCTGTGAACAGTGAAACTAATGAAGTTTATTAAATTATTTTTTTTCTCCCACATTCCTCAGTCCTTCCCATCCTCAGTGCTCAAGTACTTCTTCCAGCTCCTTCCCATGTCTTTTGCCAGTTTGGCTGAGAATGTGGCAACATATGCTGTTGCTGAAATAATCGTGTGCTGATTGCCTGTTCATTATATCCATGGTGATTGGCCAACTGGCTGAACTGCAACTGGCTTTTCCTTAGTGGTAACGCTAATTTTGATCCATCGCTAGCAATCAGTTTTCACAAAATGTGTAGGAATTTACTATCTTTGAGAACTATGTATCTCTGAAATCTGAAATGGTCAGTGGAATCACAGGTTTTGGAAGGGGAGGCCTCACAGTACAGTTGCATAAGTCTCAAGTTTCCCTTGGGAAATCGGGTTCAAAGTTACTGTCGTATTATACCCACATCTCAGAAAAAAAGAATCTGAAAGTCCATCAAAGTTAATAAAATTATCAGAACTATTAGTTCTAACTAAAATTACTCAGGGCAACAGAATGACTTTTAATTCTGTAGTGTCATTGGAGGGAGAACCATTGCAAATTTTTGATGCCTATTGAAGTTAGTGAGGTTATGTAAATGTAACATAATGGAATATGGTTTTAAAATACTATTATACTATCTTTTCCAGAGCAAGTGAAAGATGAATCCTGATGCAGCAAAGAAAAATACTCAAATTATAACAGCTGGATCTCTCCAAGGACTTTTGAAGTTGCGTGAGGTTAAAAATGTAGGTGGTGTATGGTCAGATCCACTGATATACAGGCACAAGACAGGCTCTCCCATTTTTCTTAACAGTTCTCATTAAGGAACCCATTTAGACCTGAAAGGTCAAAGTAGTACACATTTTTGTCTAAAGCCAGCTTGCATCTAGAGTGTCTTTGTGTACATAAGCTGGTGTTGTTATTTTTCAAGTACAGCATCTGTGTTAAGTGATTTCAAGGCACTGCATTCCAGACATTGCAGAAGGAATTCTTGCTGCCTCAGTGACCTGGGTGTCTGAAGCTTGCAGGCTTCAGACATGGAAGTCCTCATCTTCCCTATAGCAGGGGAACCATCTAGCAGAAATTCATCAGCCTGCAGAGTCTGACAGGTGAACAAGGTTCCTGCTGAGCAACTTCAGTGAATAGAAGCCTTCTTCCAATTATATTCTGTCAAATTGACATTTATAATTTGAAACCTGTTTTTCAAGACATTTTCCAGCCAGCTCTTGTAAACAAGAAAAGGAGTGGAGTTGAATATTAATAATCCTTAGTTTGCTTATTTCTTGTGGTGCCTTCTTTTAAGAAATGAATGTTTCATTTTCTTCATTTCATACAGCATAGAGCTTGGTTGAGTTAATTCCATTTATCAGCTGTCCAAGTTACTTGACTGTCGTGGTTTAACCCCAGCTGGCAACTAGGGCCACACAGCTGCTTACTCACCCCCCTTCCCCCTAGAAGAGTGGAGAGAAGAGGAAGAAAAGGAAGGCAAAGAGAAAAGGCAAAAAAACAAAACTTTGTGGATTGAGATAAAGACAGTTTAGTAGAACAATAAAGGAAAAGGAAAATAACAATAATAACAATAATAATAATGACACAAGTCACTCTCAGCACCCAGTGAATTTGCACTGTCCAGAGCAGTGATCATGGATCCCCTCCCCGCCCCCATTTGTATACTGAGCATGACATCTATGGTATGGAATATTCTATTGGCCATTCTGTTGTTCTGTCTATATTCCTTCTCAGCTTCTATGGGAAGCTGAAAAGAGTCCTTGAAAAGCATGAACATCCCCTAGCAACAACTAAAACAATATGCATTGTTGACATTCATTTCAGGGCAGTCACTAGAAAGCAAATTAACTCTTTCTCAGCTGAAACCAGGACATTGATATAAGAAACAGTATTCAGAAACACTTGAACAAAATTACTGTCTATAAACTGTAGGAGTTATCTGCGGTATACTGAAGCAGGACTCCTTGTTGATAGCAGGAAAATTATGCTTTGTCTTACCTAAAGCAATTTACCTTTCATCAAAGCAATCTTGAGTTTAAGGTACAATAACTATTATGAAAGCTTTTCAGAGACACATGCAGAAATGATTGGAGCTGAAGTAATAGATGCCTGCTGATTTCTGGGATTAAAGAGATTTAATTGTGTGTTTCTGTGTTGCGTTAACTGTAGCTAAGGACCAAACTCCTACCCAGCAACCCACTTACTCCCCCCTCCTCAGTAGGACAGGAGGAGAAAATAGGAAGAACAGGCCCAAGAAAGCTCGTGGGTCAAGATAAAGACAGGGAGATTGCTTACCAGTTACTGTTGTGGGCAAAACAGACTTAACTTGGTGAAAAGTAATTTAATTTATTGCCAGTTAAAATAGAGTTGACTAGTGAGAAACAAAGACAAATGTTGCAATGCCTTTCCTCCCCCAGCTCCAGCTCCTCTGCCCTGTCCTGGAGGGGTGCAGATGAGAATGGGGTGGTGTGTTACAGTCAGTAAACAGTGGTTTTCTCTTTGCCATTCCCTTCTTCACCCCCTTTTCCTCTGATCTGGCATGAATTCTCCAAAGCCTGCAGTTCCTAGCAGTAAAATCTTCTCCGACATGGGCTTTTCCACAGGCTGCTGGGAATATCTGCTCCAGCACTGTGGAGTACCTCTTCCTCCTCCTTCTCTGACCTTGGTGTTTCCTCTGGTGTTTCTCACTCTTTTTGTTCCCTCTTCCTGTGCCTCTCCAGTGTTTTTCGTGCTTTTGTAAATATGTTTTCATAGAGGCACAGCAAACAACTTTGGTGATGGGTGCAGCTTTGACCTGTTGTGAATCTGTTGCTGAGCCAGCTGGAAAGTCTGCATCCAGCACAGAGCAGTCCCTCACCTTTTCCCACAGAGACCACCCCTGCGACTCCCCTGGTACCAATGCCTTGCATTTACATCAAATACAGTTTCTTATTCTTTTCTTTCCTTTAATAGTAAAATAGCAGTAATCAGTACTGTTTAATATCTTCATCAATGACATAGACAGTGGGATTGCATGCACCCTCAGCAAGTTTGCAGATGACACCAAGCTGAGTGGTGCAGTTGACACGCCTCAGCAACAGAATGCAATCCAGAGGGGCTTGGTCAAGCTTGAGAAGTGGGCCCATGTGAACTTTGTGAGGTTCACAAGGCCAAGTGCAGGGTCCTGCACCTGGGTCAGGGCAACCCCTGGTATCAATACAGGCTGGGGGATGAAGGGATTGAGAGCAGCCCTGCCGAGAAGGACTTGGGGGTATCGGTGGATGAAAAGTTGGACGTGAGCCGACAATGTGCACTTGCATCCCAGAAAGCCAACCATATCCTGGGCTGCATCAAAAGAAGCACGGCTAGCAGGTCAGGGGAGGTGATTCTGCCCCTCTACTCTGCTCTGGTGAGACCCCACCGCAAGTACTGCACCCAGCTCTGGAGTCCTCAGTCCAGGAAAGACATGGACCTGTTGGAGCAGGTCCAGAGGAGGGCCACAAAAATGATCAGAGGAATGGAACACCTCTCCTATGAGGACAGGCTGAGAGAGTTGGGGTTATTCAGTCAGGAGAAGAGAAGGCTCCGGGGAGACCTTATTGTGGCCTTTCAGTAAAGGGGGCTTATAAGAAAGATGGAAACAAACTTTTTAGCAAGGCCTGTTGTGATAGGACAAGGTAATGGTTTTAAACTAAAAGAGGATAGATTTAGACTAGATATCAGGAATAAATTTTTTACAATGAGGGTGGTGAAACACTGGAAGAGGTTGCCAAGGGAGGTGGTAGATTCCCCATCCCTGGCAGCATTCAAGGTCAGGTTGGATGGGGCTCTGAGCAACCTGATGTAGTTGAAGATGTCCCTGCTCATGGCAGGGGGGTTAGACTAGCTGACTTTTTAAGATCCCTTCCAACCCAAACTATTCTACGAGTCTGTAACTGTACATAAGGATAATAACTGTATATCAGAATAATCTCAATATTATGCATGGCATGGCCAGGACTCTTTGTAACAATAAAGGTAGTCACTCAGAAGAGTGACATTAAGAGACTTCTCAGTTCCTGTTCTCCCTTTCCCAGTGGATGAAGACTTTGCATGATACTCTTTTTCAGAAGTGGAATCCAACCACAAACTGTGGTCGGTTTCCAACTCTGCCAGTTCATATCCTTAGCAGGTTTAAAACCAACTGGTTTGTCACTATGTAAATGATCACTTTCCATCCCACAGACTCAAATGTGGAATTCTTTGAGGAGTTCAGTGAGATTATACTGTGCCCAGGGGCCCACAGATAGAAAGACACAGTCATATCTCTCACTATCTTCAAGGAGAACTGTAATAGCAAAAACACAGCTGAACAAGGCCTGCTTCTCATAGGCTTGATAAACTGCATTCTGTTCCCCCAACCCACCTTGCTGTTGAACACTAATCACATCTTGGTTTTGTACATGCAGTGGGGGCTTACGTACTGCTAAACTTCCTAGCTCACTACAGATTGAAGACAAATGCTGTGGCCTTTCTGGGCACAGATGGGCTGTTCGATGTGCCATTGCAGTGGTGGCACCTGACAGGCCACGTGCTCTAGCCACATGGGCATCACCCTGTCATAATTAACATCCTGCTTGTCCTGCTTAATACAGAATGGTTGAAAAGGAATTTGGGGCTAGGTAGGTGGTGGTTAACTAAATTTAAACTTTCTAACTAAATTACAGTTTCAATAAAGAGTTTGGAAATTGTGAATATTCTCCCTCTGTTCTTTTAAGGCACTTTCAAAAAAAGCCAAAATCAGAACTGCCAGTGAGGTACAAACTACAAACACTACAGGGAAATAGTTTTGAGAGGTTATATGACACTTGGGCTATCATAGTTACACAACAGCTTTAGCTTTCAATATAAATGACAGTTGTTTCAAGTAGATGAACTACTAGATAATGAAAACTGAAAGCTGCAGCCTGCTATTACTAGCCATTTTCAGAATGGAAAACTTAATAGAAAAGGTTCCAATCTATCCAAAAGTTGTTGGATGTTAGATTGTGCCTGACACTCAACCAGTGTGAACTTCTACAGCTTTACTGAAGTCAGCATTGTCTAGAAAAGATTAAGATCTGACTGATTGTTTCTAGCTAGCTGGAGTTTTTCTACATTAGAAATTCTCAAAAACGGTCTGCACTAATGACATTCTCATTAAATCGTCTGATTTAATGATATTAACAATACCAGAGGTACTGGCGATTGAGGTAAATGAGGAAACGTTCTCACTAGCATCCAAAACTAAATTATTCCCTCTTCTTTTGAAAACTGTGCTATTTGTAATGCCTATTTTTTTAATCAAATTCATCTCTGTTAATAAGATCTGTAATTATGAAGCAGGAAGGCATAATGAGATTGGCTTATAATGCAAGGAGCGTAGATGAATATTTCTCATTGCCCAGAGGATGAAGCTCTCTGGTGATGGCGCTAGCATGCTTAGGGCTGCTAGGCTGCTATTTCTAAACATCTTTATTTTGAAGGAATTGTGTTTACGGGAGATTAAATTATTAGTTTGGAATGCTCAGCAGCTTTTATTGTAACTCCTGTTTGCTTTCTTTTTGGTATTAGAATCATAGAATCGTTTTGGTTGGAAGAGACCTTTAAGATCATCAAGTGCAAACATTAACCTAACACTGCCAATTACCACTAAACCACGTCCCTCAGCACTACATCTAAACGTTCTGCTTCTAGCAGAAGTATGACAGTCTAGTAACAGAGACTCTGTGTGGAGTATCTGCGGAACAACTCTGCTTCTATGGCTGCAATCTGTGGACCCAATCGTGCAAGTATTTAATAATGCAACTGTTTAGATTTGTTTCAACATGGTGGTTTATTTGCATAAGAGAGGCATTGCCACATCTCCAGATCTGGTGAGTGACCTGAAGTAAATTCTTCAGTTCTCTCTATATTAATTTCTCTATGTGTAAAATTGAGATTATGTTACAGATCTTCAGTCTCTCTTACTTAGCTTTCCCAGAATGTATCCCAGATGCTTTGAGTTGAGGACTGGGATAAACAACAACATCTTGTATTTTGGACGTTGTCCTCAGTTCTGAACCGAAGTCTAGCTGATGGGAAGCTGGCAACCTGCTTCTCTCACCCTGCTCCTTAAGGTAGATAGATACCCCTTCCAAATTCTCTTCCTGCCCATCTCCTTAGCAACATGCTAACATTCAAATGAAAATGTAGTATCTATAGCTTATCTGAGGGTTGCTGTCTTTCCTATTCTAAGCATTGCCTAATTTATTCTCTCTTCCTCCTTACTGCTATGTGGAGGTCTTTGCACTTTAAAGTTAAAAAAGTTGTCTATGGTGTTTGACTGGTATGATGACGAACTAAAACAGATGGCTGTACTTGCTTAGTGGAAGATGCCAAGTACACAGCATGTGAAACTCCACAATCAGTGGACTTGTAAATGAGCAGAATTTTGAAAGAATGTCAGCCCCAGGTCAGGAAGAGGTTAGTGATATCAAACCCCACTAGGTAAGGTTGTGTCTCAGGATAACAGATCAAAGAGAACAGGAATATAATGTACTTTCCATGTTTTATCCGTCACTACCTGCTAAAGTTAAAGGCAACTGCTCAGGTAGCTTCAAAAAGCAGCCTCAAGAAAGCAAACTCAGGAATTGTTGGTAAAGAAAAGAGAATACCTGGGTCATTGCCCCTCTCCCTTCTAAAGGCACAGGGTAAAGTGCTTTCCTCTCCCAAGTGTGTTATCAATAGGACTATTGATTCCTGTGGGCTTAGCAGGTAGATACCAAAGGATCCATTAGTGTGGGATTTGTGGGACCATTCAGAGCAGGGCCAGACATTGTACAAAGTTGGTAAGTAGACTTTTTAGCTGATGATCTCACGCTCTAAGCAGAAAACAAAAAGAAAGGATGAGAAAGAAGTAGTGCAATTTATTATAGGCCAAGATGTGACTGCAGAGGACATGACATTTTTATAATACAGAGGGGATTTTTCAATTAATCTATCAGGTTGAATTATCCTGGGATGATTGTAAGAAGGACGATGAGAGAGTGGAGAGAGAGGACAGGATTAGGAGTGGGGGGTAAAAAGATAAAGTGTGTGAATTAAGGATATTACAAATAAAAGATTTTGTTCAAACCGTTCAGCAATATACAGGACTAACAATTTCCAGAGCAGAAACTCTAATGAAGAACATGACTTTCAGAATTACCTACTGCAATATCTCCTGAGGGTTGTTTCCTTTTTGCACCTACCAACAGCGCAGGAGCTTGTACAGCTAAGTGTGAGAGAGGATAGCATCAGAAAGGAGAACATGAACATGATCCAGAAGTATAAATACATTCATAAAACAAAACAAAAGGGAAGGCTCAGTCGCATAAACAATGAGAGGAGTAAGAAGGAAAATAACTTAAAATGTACTTGTTTCATATAAGATTAGCAGAGGCATAAGGAGTTAACAAGGTATATTATAGTGGTTTTCTATTAGTCTCATGCGGAGGCAAAGGCTGCAGTATGATTGCATCTCTGATTGCACACTTGAAAATCCACAGACCTAGAGTAAAAACACAGACAAAATAAACACTATTAAACTAGAAGATCTGATAAAGAACATGTAGGGATTGGAAGAGCATCTAAATAGATGCTTACTTCTTGTTTGTATGAGAAATCCCTCCTGAACCCATGAATAAGTATGATTTAAAGGCAGGTATAGCAGTGTTTCAAAATCTTGGCCAATATGTTTAGAGAGTAACCTTCATAGGGAATTTGCCAACTTGAAATTTAGGCATTGCAAGAACATATGCAGTTTTGGCTATTACACTTTTCTTCAAATCCCTTGGAAGGGACCTTAAACATCATCTAGTTCCAGCCCCCTTGCCATGGGCAAGGACACCTCCCACTAGACCTGGTTGCTCGAAGCTTCATCCAACCTGGCCTTGACCACTTCCAGGGGTGGGGTCTCCGCAACTTCCCTGGGCAACCTGTTCCAGTGCTTTACCACCCTCATAGTGAAAAATCTCTTCCCAAGATCTAATCTAAATCTACCCTCTTCCAGTTTAAAACCATTACCCCTCGTTCTATCACTACATGCCCTCGTAAAAAGTCCCTCTCCAGCTTTCTTGTAGGCCCCTTTCAGATACTGGAAAGCTGCTATAAGGTGTCCCTAGAGCCTTCTCTTTTCCAGGCTGACCAATTCCAACTCTCTCAGCCTGTCCTCATAGGAGAGGTGCTCTAACCACGCTTCTTTTGATGCAGCCCAGGATATGACTGGCCTTCTGGGCTGCGAGTACACATTGCTGGCTCATGTTGAGCTTCTCATCTACCAACACCCCCAAGTCCTTCTTCTCAGGGCTGCTCTCAATCCATTCTCAATGATATTGACCTTTCGACTCATATGTTCCATATCATGTATTTTTCTCTCCCTGCTTTGTTGGAGTTGCAGAAAGAGAGCAAAATGATTATCAAGGGAAAATGGAAAACACAACCTTACCCTTAGCACTCCAAATTTCATAAAATAAAATGTCTTAGAAGCTCTGAAAACTTTCAAGGGTGACTAACTTTACCCATATGAATATTCTCTTTTAGAACATTCAGAGGGTCTGTTTTTGCAAGAATAGGCAAGGGAATGATGCATTTTTTTGCTTTACTAGCCTTTTAATATAGTTTATTCTAACTCATTTTTTAAGTCAATTTTCCCATTAACCTGAGGTTCTTCAGATGTTTACGGAGACAAGGATACCATCCACTTGTTTAATCTAAGCTACTAGTGTTTTACTCTACCCTAGAGCAGTTGTAAAGCAATAAAGTTTTAAAAGTCTGTTGTAGACACTATTGTCCTATTGAGGACACTACTTTTAATATCAGTAGAAAAAAGCAAAAAAAAATTTAAAACATCTGAAATGAGTGTGATTTTAAGAGTTTTAAAATTACAGCTGGATATATTTTAACCTGCCAGGGTGGGATTTGGGTCTCTTTCTCTTGCAAGATTTTATCCTCTCTTACAGATTTGTTTTGAAAAAAGAACAGGGAGTCAAGTTCATGGAAATACTTCAGTGCTTGTGGTGTTTCATTGGATGAGTGAGTTGCAATGCAGAATTCCAAGCTGTGTAGATTTACACGGCAATGAGAGAACTGAGCTGAGCTGAAAATAATTCCTTGGATCTTTCAGCCCTTCAAAGCAGAAAGACTAGAAATATGATGTCCTGCTGAACTCTGTTACAAAGAGATTAGAAATATGATGTCCTGCTGAATTTTGTTACAAAGAGGCTGTGACAATAACAATCAGGAGGAAGAGCTTTAAACAAAATGCTAAATTAGTGAAACACCTATCTTGCACAGCACAGCACGAGGCAGAGGTACCTGACCTAGCTCTGAGCAGCTGCTATGTTCCCTCAGGGTACAGGTGGATAACAGCAATACAGGAATATTCCTAGTGTGCGTTGGCCCAAGTGGAGCTGGGTGTTTAGAAAGCTGTACTGTGGTGACTTTCTACTCCAAATGGGTTATCTCTCTCTGCCATAACATTATGTTGTATGTGCACAAATCCTAAAGAGAGTTTTTCTATACTGCAGTTTCCCTTGGGGGAAGCAATAGGAACGTGTGCAATCAGGTTGATTTTACTTCGAGTGTTTGCAGAGTCAATGTTTGTGTTTCAGTTTAACTGCTAAGTTGGGTTAAGAAAAGCCAAAATAGTGAGGAAAAATCTTGTTACAGGAAAAAAAAATGTAATTTTCTCATTCTGGTTGAAACATGCACACTCAAGTTTCTAGAAGGGAATAGTTACAGATATAGTTGTTCTCCCCTTTGCAAAGTTCAGAAGTTTCAGGATTGCTTTGTGTATTTAACAGTAATTTGAGTAAGGTCAGGTTTTTGCTTTTCTATGGGTTGCGTGCCAAAGAAATGACCTTTGAGTGGCTTCACACCAGTGGGCTATTTGTACCACAAAGCAGTACTGTAGCAATCGGTGGATACATCAAAGGAGATGGGTTTGCTATTGCAAGTATATTAGGGATTCCTTCCTTTTATTTTAAGTACCTCTTCATCCCTACCCTCGGTCTATAATCTATTTTTTTCTTCAATTATTGTGACCTAGTGTTAATTAACTTCTTTCTAGAGGGTGTATTCATTTGTCCAGGGCTCATCACTAGAGGCTGTGATATTGATATTGAAGCCTTTAACACAAAAGTTTCTGTATGTCTTCAAAACTACAAGATGTTTGACATGCAAGGATGAGGGAAATCATAGCACATCTTTTAGAGGAGAGTAGATATGAGGAAGCCTACCCATGGTAGAACCAGTTTGGGAAGTGATGTTGGACTATTTTGGCACTTCTAAGTCTCCCATTTAATCTCTACTTCACCAGCTATTCTATCAATTCTTAGAGGTGGGGAAAGTATGGGAAGAGTTTTTGAAACAAACACAGCATCACTGGAAAAAATGGTTCAAATCTCTCAAGAGGATTCTTTAGACAAGACAATTTCTATTGGTGGAAGCTTGTGAATGCACACAGACACCTCCGTGGAACAGGCTGCTGAATAGCAGCTACGTTAATTGAGCTAAATCATGTTTTGTTAATATCCATATTACTAGGGAAAGAGTACTACATCCAAAGACTGAAAGTATTTACTGACAACTTATTATTCTGCTTTTTACAAGAAAAATACATTTCTTTTATAATAAGATAAAAATCCTGATTTCCATGGGTTTATTCCATCTTTTATTTTATTACATTTTACAAAATCGTCCAGATTTTCCTATAGATTAAGATTCCATGCATCATTTTCTGCATAATCTGATTCTACTCAGCCGGCTTTGACTCTGTGTCAAAATTTTCTGACAAAATATTACATGTCAAAGAGCTTTCAAGAGTCAGGAGACTAAGATGTTTTGTAATCTCTTCATGTGTGGAAAATGTATTTGAAGAAATCAAATAGAGCTACTTCTTGAAACATAAATTCTTTTTAGCCCAAGTAAAAGTTTCACCATCTGTTACAGCTTCATAAAATTCTCATAAAATATCCATTATGACAAATGACTACATATACATAATGGACTTGTGATTTCTCTCTCTGAACTTGTCTTTTTGCAGCTCCTAAATGAATTACTAAGCTTTCTGCACAGTAAAGTGGTAGTGCAATGTCAATTCGAAAAACCCAGTTAGATGCACATTTTTGTAGGTGACATTAGTCTTTAAAATGCAATACAGCTAGCACTACAATTTTTTAAATGACTTCCCCTCTGTAGGGGCTTATTCACTAATTATGTATTAATATTAGCAGGATGATCAAGTTTTATGTAGCTTTCTAGCTTCCTGAAGATATATTTGATTGGCATAATTGGGCTTTTAGTTAGAGAACAGCATCTGATTCCCCTCTCAGTTATGTCTGTGTAAACCCAGAAAATGTTTTTCAGATTAGACTCTGGCCTATGAAAATGGTCCGTAATCTAGAGGCCCTGTAATGTTTGATGTTAGTCCAGAGCATGTAAGAGCTTTTACTAGTATTACTATTATTATTATTACGTGAAAGGTACTTATTGTTGTTATGAAGTAAAAGACAAACAAGAAGAGGAATGGAGAAAAATGTCATTGGCTTTTTAGAGGTTTAAAATACTGTACAAGGTATTATACAGGAGTAGTATGGGAAGGAAGGTATGGGGAAAAACACAACTATGTATTTATTTTTCAAAGCTGTTTTATATGCACTGTTTATTTGTACGTATATGTATGTATGTTTATATGTACACTGAAGCAATGTTTTAATGCAATTCTACCTTCCTTTTTCCTCATTGAAACCCATAATTTTTAGAATGAGAGATCAGTCTGGCAAGAATGCATATTTAACATTAAGCCAAAAATGGAGGTAAAATAAAATGCAATATCACCATCAGCAAGTTTGTTCTGGTGGCTTACTTCCTACATCAGTCCTTAGAGAATACCTTTACAAGAATTAGTCCTATGTCCAGATGCTGTTGCGTTTTAATTCAGTTTAACATACCAATTCAAATGCCCTTTAATAACACTTACTGTATTTATAATGCAGTTTGCTTTCTTTGAGGTTTTCTCTAGGTATACTAATTTGATACATCGGCTGAAAGCTTCATTTATTTCAGAAAGTGAAAAATGGCTGCAATCCTCAATTTATTTTTGGAAAAGTACTTGTTTGATGATTTCAGAAAAGGCATTTCTCTTGTCTTCTTGCCAGAGGCAGGCAAAGTTTATGCAAATGACAATTTGAATGCTGGCTGTGAGTTAATAACAGGGGGGTGGTCTCAACTTAGAGCAAAATAACCGGAGGGCATGAGTAATATAACAATCTACAAAAAAGAAAATGCCAGTTATTACTGTGTTCTTGCCTGAAGAACTTAAATGCCATTAATATTTTATAGATAGAATTATTCTGTATTCTGCCCATCATAATTGGAAACCACCAACAAATCTCAACAATCTAACAAGTATCTATTTAAATCGATAGGCTGGGTTTTGCTTTGGGTTCTAAAAAATACTTTCCACCTGGCTTATAATCATCTTCAGACACTATATGTCTGTCTATCTCAGGCAGTCCATCTGAGTCACCAAAGAAATGAAGCAAAGTGTCACATACAGGCCTTTACCAAAGCGCCTGCTAGGGCAGATTTTTCTAAGTTTGGCTTTGTGCTGTGGAGGAAGACATATATGTGTTTTCCCCATAATTGTGGAACTGTATTAACGACCCAATTCTGAAGTTCTTGTTAGATGTCAATGACTACAGTAGAGTTTTGCCTAAAGACTGAACAAGATCTTTGTTGCTTAGACAAACATCAAATGTTAGATGTTAAAATGCAGTTAGCTGAACTGCTAGAGTAACCAGCAATAACTTACCTATGCTGGAAAAATTATTTTGAAGTCTTCCTAATATTTTTGTTTTCTTTCCTTAAAATCAGCACCAAGTAAAGTTTCTGCAAATACCCACTCTCTTCAACAACATAACCAAGCAAGAATTAACTAAGGATGATTAGGCCAATGTGAGGCACAGTGGAAACACATGTTCACCAATTAGAACATGAACTTTAAGTCAGGTATCTGGTATCTGCTTGCTGACAAGAACAGAGAGATCTCATAAACTTGTAACTAATAATCTTTGTAGCATCACAAAGTATCACTGTGTTACTGTGATCAAATGCCACATGGTTGGTTATCTTCTTGAATGACATCAAGTATGTTTTTTTCTAAACTAAGTAGCACAAGATAGTATCACTCCTCATTCCAGAGAGGATAGTGGCATTAAAGTGGATGGCTTTATTGAGATGTTATTACACAACAGTTGTTCATATCTGTTTCTGTAAAGAAGAAAGTTTGGAAAAACTCTAGGAGCAAAGGTATATCACACTGCACAAGAACTGCTTCATTATTTCTCAGTGACAGATTGCACACTCCAGCTGGTCTGATCATTTTCTGGCCTTATCAACAAAGGAGCAGAAATACAAAACATTTCCACATTGGCTGGGAGAAGAAGCCCAAATCCTGTCTTTGTTTTATGGGTCAAATTTGAGATCGTACATAAAGGTTGCAAGTTATTTGTAGGTGGATAAGGAGGTGTAGATTATGTGGTAGTAGAGCAGCAGTATTATCCACTATTATGTACTTGCATAACAAATTCTCAGAATGCCTACAGATCTTATACTTTTATCACAGAATCATAGGATGGTTAGAGTTGGAAGGGGCCTTAAAGATCGTCTAGTTCCAATTCCCCTGCCATGGCCAGGGACACCTCCCACTAGACCAGATTGCTCAAAGCCCCAACCAACCTGGCCTTGAACGCTTCCAGGGATGGGACATCCACAACTTCCCTGGGCAACCTGTTCCAGTGCCTCACCACCCTCAGAGTAAAGAATTTCTTCCTAATATTGAATTTAAATCTACCTTCTTTCAGTTTAAAATTATTACCCCTCAGCCTATCACTACGCTCCCTGATAAAGAGTCCATGTCCACCTTTTCTGTAGGTCCCCTTTAAGTACTGAAAGACTGCTATAAGATCTCCCTGAAGCCTTCTCTTGTCAAAGCTGAACAACTCCCTCTCAGCCTGTCCTCACAGGAGAGGTGCTCTAACCCTCTGATCATCTTCGTGGCCCTCCTCTGGACCCGCTCCAACAGGTCCATGTCCTTCTTATGTTGGGAGCCCCTGAGCTGGCCGCAGTACTCCAGGTAGTGTCTCGCCAGAGCAGAGTAGAGGGGCAGAATCACCTTCCTCAACCTGCTGGCCATGCTTCTTTTGATGCAGCCCAGGATATGACTGGCCTTCTGGGCTGCAAGCGCACATTGCTGGCTCATGTTGAACTTCTCATCAACCAACAGCCCCAGGTCCTTCTCCTCAGGGCTGCTCTCAATCCATTCTCTGCCCAGCCTGTATTTGTGCTTGGGATTGCCCTGACCCAGGTGCAGGAGCTTGCACTTGACCTTGTTGAACTTCATGATGTTTGCTCAGGCCCACCTTTCAAGCCTGTCC
>VYXH01012738.1:0-11098 GCA_013397275.1 Burhinus bistriatus
TTTCCTGACTCTCCATCAAACAAATCACAGAAAGAATCCATTGGCCTCCTTTCCCTGTCTCACTGTGGCATGTGATATTTATCTCCTATCAACCTCTGTTGTACAGTCCCATGGAGGCCACAGTTAAGTTTGGCAGGCATTGTATCAGTGACTCAGTCTGCCCTGGACCCAAATCAGAGTAGAAACAGGGATGTCAGGCCCCTAAATTAGAAATGATAAAATGATGAAAATGGAGAAAGGAAAGGGGTTAAAAATATTTATTCTGGGTAGGATTCAGAGAAGCCTCTGACCTTGGCCTCTTTGCTTACCGGAGAGGACACTGTCCTCAGCTTGATTATGAGATAGAGCTGCAATGCAATGTAAAAGTGATTCCAAATATCTGTGGCCAGGAAGCAGATGACATACAAAATTGCTCTGTAGATTGAGTGCTTAATTCAGCGATTTCCTGCTGCAGGAGTTGCCAGTATACAGCCATTTTGTCTTTTTTGGCAAAGCAGCTGCTTTTGGACGGCTGTCTCCAGTAGTCTTTCCTACGCTTCCTGTTGTAGGAAGGCCTGTTTCCTGCCGTGAGATTCCTGATTATGCTGTGCACTATTTTAGTCTGCAAAATGCCTGTGTAGCAGGTTGCTTCTCTGCATTTGATACTGATTTGTGGGAAGTGAAGCCAGATCACAGTCTGGCCACAATAGAGCATCCAAATCCTTTGAGAAATCTAAAAAAATGCCGTAGCTTGACTGAAAAGAACTGATGCTTAAAGTAGTATTCAGAGGTACAATGGAGTTCCAAGTATTTATTTTTTTAGTGAAGTTTCACTCTGTTTGTTTCTTTTGGTTTTGGTAACTAGGGCCTATCAGCTTCACGCTGTCTTTTTTAAGTATCTCCCAAGGTTAGTTTTCTGCCTTTAATGTTCACAGGATCTCCTGGTCCAGATCCTTTGTACTTCTCTAGGGATAAAGATGTTTTCCATCTCCCACTCAGTATGTTATAGAATTAGATTTTTGGCTCTATTGCTAATGGGGGTGGGAATACAGTTCTGATGTAATCAGGAGGACCTTGCAGCTATATGACTTCTTTTGACATGGGAGCATGTGCTCTGGCTGGTACTAAAAAGGAGTAAAAGGCCTTTTATCCATCCCCTGTAGGCACAATAGTGAGGTCCTATTCTACGTCTCAACAAACTATGAGATAGTATTGCTCAAGTCTCCAGATACGTCTACTGCACAGTTACAAATAGCAAGAAATAAAATGAAGTTTTGTCCTGACTGCTATTGGTAGCATGGACATGGAAGGGGACTTGTAAAAACAAAAATAATTTACTTTGGAATATTGCTTCATTCATAGATTTTGTTTATACAGTCTATTTCCCCCATGTTAGAAAGTTTCCTGCACGCCTGGCCACCGATACCCCGTTGCTGCAGCTGACTGTAGGATAAGGGCCCTTGAATTCCCAAAGGCAGAGAGAAGACAGTTCAAGAGTCTCTTCATTTCTCTTATGAGTTGCTCTTCAGTCTACATCCTTCTTCTGTAGAGCAGTCATGCAATGCTTCTTGTTTACTTTTGATGTCATGTTTTCCATATTTAGGGGTGAGGAGGTAGATGCTGACTTCAGTGACACTGGAGTTCATGTCTACATTTCTTACAATGTAAGAAAGCAAGGTGATGTTCCCCCTGGGTTGCAGCACAGGACATTCTTTCTTTAGGTCTCTTTCCCCTTCTGACCATTCACTTTTTGTTTTGTTTTCTCATTATTATTTTTCTTCATCCTCTTACTGAGAATCCCAACCTCTTTTTCCTTTACCATGCTTCATCTCTCTTCACTTCCCAGCTCAGACGATGGAAAATATGAGTCTTTTCTGGATGCAAATTTACTTGAAAAATTCTTTCATTTTCTTCAAAATAATATGAGAAAGTTAACCCCAGCAGTCCTCATCTGATATTTTAGTAAATGAGAGGTGTAGGCAGAGGCCAGGAAATTTGAAGTTAATTTAACACTGATCGAGACTGCTGCATCTGTGGAAAAGTGATGTGGTTTTGTGGTCCTGGTGGAGGTCTGCCTTCACTTTAGCTTTTCTGGACCCTTTCTAGTGTCTTCTGTAGCATTGCTATGACTTCGACAGTTTTTTGTTGTTATTGTTCAAATAGATATATTGGTTCTTGCCTACCTTTGTTACTCCAACTCGCTTTTGTCAGCGAAGAATTAGGTTTCAGCAGCGTCTACTGCAGTCTCAATCTGAAACTCCCTGTGGTTGTGTCAGGAGCACACAGACAGACAGACACACACACTCCATGATTTGTACTAACCAGCAAGCTGCAGCCCCGGAGCTTTCCCCCTCCCTCCACAAATACGAGCCTGTTTCTGCTGCTGCATTTGCAGCTGTCTGAGGGCAACATGACCTGGACTGCCAATAGCAGACGTGCTCAGCTTGTCTGTGGTGGTCTTTCAGTGAGAAATGTTGTTCTCATAATGTAAATGAAATCCTCATACATTAGAGGATCTGACTGTATACTAGGATGAGGCTCCCTGCAGAAAGAACTAAAAATGACATTCAGTAAACTACTGCAGGGAGTCACAAGGTAAACAGCATCCTCCTTTGCCATATGTTGTAGCTATGAGCCCAATACAACTTATATGGAGAACACAGTAAGGCCTCTGCATTCATTTTGGGATTTGGAAGAGCAGACCAAAAACGGTTTTTAAGCTGTAAAGCCTCAGGTCAGCTGCAGAAGCCATCAGTCCTCTTATCAACATAAATTAGAAAAGGTTTCCCTAGTTTTTCTGCTCTAATGTTCTAAAGTTCTGCTTTAATGTCAACACTTCTGAGGCAAAGGAGGCTGTGCTGTGTTGCTAGTTTCCTGGACAGTCAGTATTTGTTCTTGACTGGTCACCAGAGTCCCACCTACCTTCTTCTTGTATCACTCGCTCCCTGAATGCCATCCCCTTGCCAGACATGCTTCGATGGTTGGTCAGAAATCCTGTAAGGTCTTTGTCCATTCTGCCTTGTCTACTCCAAAGGGATAGTGGGCCACAGGGCTAGGAAATATGGGCATTGCTGTTGAGGGAGAGCGGTCAGCATGGGGTTTACGGCAAGTGCTTGTTTGAGTGAGTTACCAGCGTGCTCTTGCCACACCATACGCCAGGGTATGTGACACCACAGCAGGAGCTGTGTGTTGTAGTCTAGTTGGTCCGTCCTACACTATCTGAGAAAGGTCTGGATCAGATTACTGGCATTAGCATGGACATTTCTCCTTTAAACTGAGCAACTGTCAGGGAGCTTAGAGGATATCAGCAAAATCATGGGCAAATAAAACCAACAGTATGAGACAAAACCAAGGGAAACTAATTGAACAAAAGATTGAAGGGCCGTGACTACTTATCTGGCTTGGGAAAGGGCTATTATGAAGAAGGTGATTATTCTTATTTGCCAGAGGGGAGAGAGGCAACAGGGTAAAATTGCTGAAATGACTTAGCGGAATTGTGAGAGGAAAAATACAGCCTCCTGAGTCAGCTGAGCGCTATTGCTTGGGAGCACAGTCCTATGCTAAGTGCCAATCGATATTTTCTGTTTGCTGCCTTTGTATGCTTGTCTAATCTCTGCTGGTATCTGAGGCTTGGCTTCCATCTCCCCTCCTATCCGTCTCTATTAACGTCACCAGCATCCACCTGCAGCTAAGTAAACGTTAGCTCTAGCAACAGTGTGCTCTTTAGAGCAAACTACCTGGCTACACAGCCAAGGCTGGCTCTGCAGAAAATGTTAATCAGAACTACCTTAGGAATCATGGATTTGATGCCCTGGTGCAGGAAAATGGATCAGTGACCGCTCCCTAAGTGACCCGTGACAGGACAGTCTGACAAGAGTTGTCTCTTCGTCTAGCTTTTAACCTTTCATCTGATACGGTTCTATGGTTGACTAACGATGAGGTTAGTATGAACAAAGACAGGGGTTCTCAATTTTTATTAAAGGCAGGACTTGAAGTTTCTGCCTTTTGCTCCACATACCCTTCAGGACCACCAGCCTTGGAGTCTCCTGCAGGTCTTTGCCTCTCTCACATTACTTCCCTGGCACTGCCTGCCTCCTCCTGTGTCCTGCATTGCCTGGCACCTCAGAGCTACCCTGTCCCTTCAACTTACTATTTTGCCACAGCCCAGTCCTCTCCAAGAATAGAACATGTGGCGTGTGCTTTGCTTTTGATGTTGGCCAGTTTCACAGCCAAAGTATGTCTCAGCTTGGGTGTGAGCATATGGCGCTGTGGCTAATTTGCACTAAATGCCCTGATAGAAACACGTGCCATAGATAGGAAATAGTTTATTCTGCTTTCACTTAGGAGACAGGTAGTGCACAGCTGTGGTTGGGGAAGAACTTGTCCACAGGTTGGTGTTTTGGAGTAGCAAACAGGCAAAGGAATTGCAGCCGGTGATGTGTTTAGCTATGTCTATAGTTTGGCTAAGTCATATTTCTCTGTTTCAGATAGGCCTCTCTGTTTTCAAGAACAAAATCCTGTACAAGGCAAAGACAGAATAAACTGTTTTACTGTACTTCTGAGCAGTAATGACAACTGCATCGTCTCTGCTTCAGAAAAAAGTAGGCCCTGTGGATCTCCAGAGAGGGCATTAGTATCTGAATTATGAGATTTTTACTATTTATTGGTGGTTTCTGGGCTTGAATTTTATAACTTCTGTGTTGGAACAAAACAAGGGGAAAAAAAATCCCAATATTTGTAAGAAAGTTAGTAAAAATGGAATTCCTTTCACAAAAAAAAGGTCAACAATTGTTTAAAGAACACATGCAAAACCAGACAGAACTGAATGATCACGAATTGTATTTTGATGAAAGTGCTACCTATGTTGAGTGTTAATCAGTATTTTCTGGTTGCTGCCTTTGCAGACTTATTTGATACCTGCCAATATCTCAAGCTTTGCTTGCATCCACCCTCTTATTCTTCCTCATTAACGTCACTAATCTCTACTTGAATTCCTTGCAAGCAGAAAGACAAAGTGCCAGTGTGCAGTAGGTGCAAAGAGTACTTGTCACCATGGCTAAGTGTTAACGTAAATCAGTAGCGTTAATATGTAAGCTTATCAGATGGCTTCAAACGTGAGTGAAGTCCCAGCTGGTAATACCACTGCAGAACAGCTTTTCCAATTCTTGCATATTGCCAGAACACAGAGGACTCAAAGAGTTTTCCCACTTGACGCTATTCATTTTTTTTTAATGAAAGGTCAGGTATGACCTACAGTCCTCTCTTTCTCCCTAGTCTGCAGAAGTTGAGGAGCTCTGGCACTTACAGCAGAACAGGCATTTATTTAGGAAGAATGAGAAGGAATCTTTTCCTGGCTTTTCATGGGCTGCCAAAGGACAGCAGAGCAACCTGCAGTGTATGCATGCATGCTGGTAGATGGTGTAAGAGGGTTTATTTTTCTGTGCAGCCCACCAAGCTTTGAGAGTGAGAACATATGAGTTCTGAAAACTGACTTTAAGGACATTGTATCACCCTTGATCACAGTGTGATGTGTTTCTTATTGACTTCAATGTGCAACTTAGAGATGTAAAAGAAAATTTTGTTATGTGTTTTGTATAGTTATAAAGGTTTCAGAACCTCAGTTTCACTCTTCCTTCAAGAAATAGAGTTTGTTACAGCAGAGCAAATCACAGGTCCTTTAAATGTAGGTTTCTGTTCATGGTACCATGACTCACAGGAAGAAAGCCCCATTATTAATGCACCTGGTCAAACATCCAGGGCTGTAAGGCAGGGAGGGAGGGGAGAGAGAAACCTGTGCCGGCTGCAGGCAACATAGATGTAGGGCAGTGATGCTGGAGAGGCAGCTGTAGTGCCCACAGAGCACTTTAATATAAATATAAGCCACATTGAGGACCTTGGTATCCAGGGCAGGTTAGCAGCTTAGTGACACTCCTCACCTTTGGCTTAAATAGAGGAGCAATGAGACTGGGAAAGCTCATCTTCAGGTGGGTAAGGACACCTGGCACGTCCAGGGCTGCTGACACCAAGCTGTCTGCCAGGGATGATGGTCAGCAGTGAGCTAGGAGGTGGGACTGCTCTGTTGGCTCTGGAGAGGGCGCAGTGACCTCTGGGGCTGTCTGGAGTTGAGGGTTCTGTATGTGAATGAAGCCACAATGTTTCAGCCAGGCTGTGGTGTGGAAGAGCTCCAGCAGGACAGGAGCAGCCCTAGGAAATGAGAGATCTTGCTGCCCAATACTTTAGTTGAGACATAAATAATGGTCGATGTAGATATGGTTAAAAAAGAGTATTTTAAAAAAAATACTGCAGTATAAATCAGAAAATGAGATCTCAGTCTTTTTTTCAATACTTTTTCTCCTATGGTACTTGTTTATCACTTCCAGGTAGCTTATTAACACAGGGTTGCTGGTTGACACTGATATGTATTTGATCAAGGCAAAGCATTGTTTCAATGAATTTTAAACATTCGCTTTTTTTCTCTTCCCTCCAGACCCTGTAAAAAATTACATGAAGGTTTGATATCAATATAATGAAAAGTGCAGGAAGATGTTAGGTCCACTGTGATAAGGCAAGACCCATTCAGCTAATGTTGAATGGTAGCTGAGTTTTTTAGAAATCAGAGGAGACTGTGTCGTTATTCACGGCATTGATATTCTCTGGCTTTCAGTAGGCCTGTGAAAAAAAGTCGGTGCCCAGCAATTTTTTTTTCCTTGTTAGAAGTAAATAAAAATAATGGTTCTAGTGATGAAGGGAAGTAAGTATCCAGTAAGTCTCAACAACGACCTTGTTCAGCTTGTCACATTAACATTTGTCCTTCAGACTTGTGCAACTAGTGCTGAGACTTTGGGGTCTGGATCTTGCATTGAAGAATCCATCCTCTTTTGCAGCATTTAGTAGCTCATGTTTAAAAGAAAATTTAATTTGTTCTACCACTGCAATAAGTCTTCTTCCTACATATACCAATAAGCCAAAGCTATTTAAAGAGCTAACAGAAATATTTATGACAGATCAAACAACGAAAATACTTTGAGATCAGAAAGTGAAACTATCTCATTTAAGAATTTATAGTGACATGTCTTTTGTATTTTTCTTGTTGTATTATGAATAATTGCTTACCCCCAAGGTGTGTGTGTTATAAGGCTGTAGGTTTATTTGGGGCCCTAGAGAAAAACGCAAATCATTCAAAGGTCACTTGGGAGCTCACCCAGGCCAAAAGGGAGAGGTGTTTTCCCAATCCCTTTAGACCTAGGGTGAAATCAAGTACTCTGAAGAAAGGCTAAATCAAACACAGAGTTTAAACACTGTTTTAAAGTAATCTGTAGTTTTAGACCAGTAGCTGGACAGAATGTTGGAATAAAGTAGAAGTGTGACACAGTTAGCTGTTAGTCTCAGCTCAAAGGTAACACCTAATTCCTCAAAAGCAAAGCTGGTGCTACTGCCTCCTGGCTGAAAATCTCAGATACCAGTTTATCAGGGTGCTAAACCAGCAGAGTCAGGGGCTTGCTGGGATGAAATCTAGGCCATTCATGAAATGCAGATAAAGCCAGTGTTTCGTGGTTGTGTTTCTTAGGGGAAGGCACTGCCACAAACTATGTTCAGGTGAGCTTCTTAGTGCCTATAACACTGTTCTGGGTTATGCCACTCAAGCTGGCAGGGAACTCGAAGTGTTTTATTTCTCAAACCACTTCTCTGGGCACTAGATTTATTACATATTTCACAAGCTATGGATTATATTTCAAAATCCTATGACTTATGCTCTGTATGCAAGTCTCAAAACTTGCTCTGCCTATGCCAGAGCTTTTGCTACTTTGACCTGGCCAGGCTGTGACTCTCCACTCCCAAGCCAAGAAAACTGGGTTGGCAGGAGGAAATGAGCATTTCTATGTTTTGGGCAAGGAGGTGTTCCTGGAGAATATGAGTGTCCTGCACTAGGAAAGAGGATGGTTTGGCTTTTCTTTCTGTCCACGCAGCAGAACCGTGCCAGTGTACTGTTTCTAAGGACTTTGGTTATGGAGTATTGAAAAGAGAGCACTGTAGGCAGGGAAGTTAATTCTGGTAATGTAAGGGTCAGATTTTCATACACACAGTGTTTTTTATACCACAGTAATACACATAAAAGTATTTGTATTCAAGCGGATGCAATGAAACACAGCATGACCTCATACTGCCTGATACTGTAGGTGTCATGTCACTCTGATACCTAGCCAAAAGTAAGCTAGATCTTCTGCACTCCTGCTCACCTCATGAAATCTCAAGAGAATATTTTATTGCCCTAATCAAGCTACTAGTTTCATACTTTAAAAGCTGCTACAGTATTGTTATTATCATTACGACAAAGAGGTCAATGTTTTCTGGCTGTTCCAGCTGCTGCCTTATTTGAATGGAGATCAGTATGAGACAAGTATAGAACATTGCTGGTTTTGGTGCATCAGGACTGAGTAGACCACTCTCATCACAGAGATCAGTCTGAATTTCTTCTGCTGCTTGTAGCATCCTTTTTGCTGTTTATATAGGTATCAAAAATGAAAGAAGAGGGGCCAGGTGTTAATTGCTTTCTGCATAGTTGGTAATGAAGTGTAAACAGCAAAAGGATCTTTCCCAAACATCCTGCTAGATAATTGGCCACCCGCAACTGCAGTCCTGTTTAAGGTCTTCCCTCCTACCCTGTTGCATCAAAGAAATGGGACAGCAGGATGCATAATAATAGCTACCTTCAGCACAGCAGCATCTCTGCTACCAGTGAGAGCCAGAAACACATGGGAAAGCAACTTCTCCTGCTCAAGCAGCAGGCTCACGCTGCAGTGCATAGGGTAAATTGGAGGAAATGTGTCTGTCTAGGACGTAGTACCACTCCACCTCCTGATGGGAACTGCTTCAGAACTTTATCTGCCTGTCTCATTGCACTCAGGACATCGCCATTAAAGAAGGGGAGAAACTGACCTATTCGTACAGATGGAGGCAAGTGATTCAAAACCCATCTGTATATTAACAGCCTATGTAAGTGGCTGACTGAATGACCTGTCTGTGAAAAGTAGAGGTTTCTGTTTCTAGCTGCTCCGTATTCCCCATTAAATAAAGTCTGAGGCACCTTTGTCACTTCATTTATTACAGTTAGTCACCATAGTTACAAATAAAGTTCAGGCTAAATTCCATGGAAATGGTGAAACTTAAATGCATAGTATAGCAAACAAAAAAATACCTTAGATTCCAGATGCTTTACAGTTTCTGTGTATTTGTACAAGCAAAAAATTCCCTAACACTGTAAATAGTAGTTAATGCCTTTATTTTAATTTTGACCCAATCTGGAACCTGCTGTGACTATTTTGGGGGTAGCCACTTATTTTGCTTTTCATTGAGTGTCTAGCAGTCCTACTTATGTATAACAAACAGTGGTGGTAGGTGCAGTACAAAACCCAAGCCTAATTTGTGTGTCAGGCATTTTACTACCTGAATTTTAAAGGGAGGAACAGGCACAGAAGTACAGTCAGAGTAACAAGTAGACACAACAACTATTTACATCTTGACAAATTACTTTTATAGGCTTTATAGACTGCCACAGAGTTTTCAGGAGAGTTTTGAAGAAAGGATCTTTGCAGAAGTTTGCGGGGAGGTTTTCCTAGGCATGGGGACAAGTTTGGAAATAAAACTCCTTGGTGGTGTAAGATGCTAGCAATGTGTTTTGGCAGCAAGAGTCATCAAGTCAGTAATGAATGAAAGATGGTAGGTAGATAAGATCACTGAATCACAGAAATGCTGAGGTGGGAATGGACCTCTTGAGATCATCTAGTCCAACCCACCTTATTCAAGCAGGGTCAGTGAGAATAGTTTGCACAGGACCATGTCCAGTTGGGTTTTGAATATCTCCAGGGATGCAGACTCCACAACCTCTCCGGGCAACCCATTTCTGTGTTCAACCACCCACACAGTAAGAAAGTGTCTTCTAGCGTTTACATGGATTTTCTTGTATTTCAGTGTGTTTTCATTGCCTCTTTTCATATCACTTGATACTGCTGATAAGAGTCTGAGAAGAAGTATGATGGTCTATGAAGAGCTATAAAGGCAAAAAGAACCCGTTTCTATTTCATATGTTAGAGAAGAGGAAGAAGTGTGAATCATATCTCAGATTAACACAAGCCATAGGAGAACAAGCTATATGAATAGAAATGAGTGGAACAAGACATACCTGTCTACGGCAAAGCTAAGGATGCGACTGAGATGTGGGATGTGAGAACTACTGAGATGTGAGAAATTTGTGGAAGATTTTAGCTGTGTGGATGGACTGAAAGGCTATACCCTAGAAAGCAGTCCGGACCACACGGCAGAAGTGCATGTTAGCTTTTGATCCATCTGATCTAAATTAAGTCATTAATGAGTTTGCTCATTCTACTGTGAAGTCCACTGTACATGTAGAAGGCGGATGTTTGGATCCAGCTGCAGGATCTGACATGATACAGCTGCAGGATCTCTGACATGCAGCTTTGACTCCTGTTCACTGACTACTGCTGCTGAATGTCCAAGTCACCTTGGCTAGCTATTTCCAGCTTGCAGCGAATTGTTGTACTGCCTCGTACATCAAACGTAGCCTGTGAGCACATTGTAGGAAGGCAGGTGCCTTCAGGTTCCTTCCTTCCTATCCCCGGATATGTATCAGCTGCACACAGTGTACTGATTAACCATCTTGAACACCTGACAGTGTTAAAATCCGAGATGAATTTAAGATTAAAATAGCATCAAGACTATTCATGTATATGTATATGTGGGTGCATGTCTGTATTTGTATATATATGGGTACATGATGCTGACTGTAACAATCCATTGTGTATTAAAATAGCTTTTTCAGATATTCTTTTGTTGGTATTCCTGAAACTCAATAGGCTCTTTCAACATCATTTCTTTACTTATCCTCATTCCCAAGTACTGTTATCCACCTGATTTATTATAACTCATCTTGTTTTCCCTGGAAGTTGTTGACAAACTGTTAAACCACTGAAAGAGGTGAAGATAAGAGTGCCACCCAACATGGGTTTCCATTTATTTGCTTTAAGTGATCTTCAGTGTAGACAGATCTCCATATTTGGATTAACTTTGTCTGTTACAGTGAGGAAAGGGGAGGGGAGGGGAG
>VYXH01012738.1:11184-42880 GCA_013397275.1 Burhinus bistriatus
AAGGGAAGGGAAGGGAAGGGAAGGGAAGGGAAGGGAAGGGAAGGGAAGGAAGGGAAGGGAAGGGTCTCTACAAATGCTTGGAAGTAGAGTGCCCAAAACATGGGGCACACGACAATTACTCTCTCAAGGAGAGATTTGAAAATGTAGTGGAAAGCATGTTCCCTCTGAACTGATGGGACCCCTGTATGTCCCGTACATTGCCATCAGACCTTTTTTCCCTAGTTTCCATGAGCAATATTGCTTCTACATTTCCAAATTTGTTGTTACTTGCTGAACAGTTTGTCTGCTGACCCAGATGAAGCAGCACAGCCCTGGCTGGTGAGCTGCTCAATTCAATCTACTCAATGCTCAATGTTTACATGACCTCTGGCAAGTTATCAAGGTGGCCTTCAGGTGAACAAAATTTGAAGATGAAATGTAGCCACGGCTGTAGTTCTTCATAAGCAATGTCCCCATCATGAGACTGAACATTGTCAGAGGAACTGCGATATGTTTGATGGAGTACTATTCTTTAAGTCAATGATGCTGTTTGATAGAGCTGAGTGGGAAAGGGGAGATATTGGTCAGGAAAATCTACTCAAGTAAAACAAAGTTAAAAAATACACAGTAAATCTATTCGAAACAAAAACATGATACTTTATGTGAAACTGAAATGAAAGTTTGTCACTTTGAACAAAATCAATGTAGTTTTTCAGTTTTGCATTCATCCATGCAATGCTGCAATGGTGATGATAAAACTTTTAGATAATCAGACTTACTGGTTATTCTTTTCATCGTTCCAGATCCCACGATTCCAGAAGGTGCAGCTTCTCTATCCTTTATGTAAATGTTACCATGACACAAAACACCATACCAAATTATAAATACCACCTAAAGCCTGCAGGAGGAATTACTGCATGTTGTTAGCCCACCAGCAATGAGTGAAACAGTTCCGTATTTCTTTCTGGGAGTTCTCAGCAAGATGTACATCCACACGTTTGGAAATCATGGAAAACTGGGAAAAAAGGTCTCTAATTCTGCACAAACCAACTCTCAGAACAGAAAAAAAAGTTGTGTCCAGGAATCCCAAGAGTAGTAGTAGGTCTGTAAACTGAGTTGTACTGAATTGAATGAGATTTTTTCCTATTGCCATTTCATAGAACTCTCTGCTGTTAACTGTTGTGAAAGTGCAGTAGACCCTCTTTTTTCCAATAATAATATCTCTGTTTCTGTTTTTCCCTTTACCCAATAGAAAATCCTAGTCCAAATAGTTGGCCAGACAGCCTCCATATTTAATTTAAAATAAGGAAGACTAGTTTTGCTCTCATGGTCCTACCCATGTCTTCCCCAAAGTTGATGGAATTACATATATGCATAAAGGGTAAGAATAATGCCTACTTGTTACAGAAATAAAAGTGAGGGGGTTTTCTGCTAAGAAAAAGACTAATAATCTATTTTTGGTTTTATTCTTCAGTCTTTAAAGAAAAAAAAAATAGCTAAGCTGATTTAAATTAAATTTTACAAAGCATATGCTCCTGGGCAGAAATCTTATAAATCCACTTTCAGCCCAAAGCACATTTTTATGGTTGAGCTATAATAAACCATGCAGAACAGGGATTCCACTGGAATTGCTTACAGAATATAGTAGCACGAAAGGTATTATTGCTATAAAGCTTCACAGTAATGTTTGAATTTAGTTGACAGAACCAGCAGGGCCATTTTTATTTAGTTTGACCTCTCATCACAAGAACCTACTAGAATCTCGTGCTACAGAGAATAAAACACAGCCAAAAATTCAAAGTAGAATAATGACTAAAATAATAAAGTGCAGGCCAGGGCGTCCCAATGCTATGATGCATTTGATGCATGAATGCTGCTATTCTGAGTGTCTTGGCACAGGGAAAAAGCAAAAAAAGCAAAGCATTTGGGAAGTAAGTTCCCATTTATCAACAGTTAAAAGCCAAGGTGATCTGCAATGGACGTGGCTTTATTACAAACTTAATTTAGCAGATGTCTGTTAGCTTACAGTGAAGCCTAGTTTGCAAAATAGGGTAATCTGTCTAGTGGTTACACAACATAATGTGGCATGGCGATGCAGACATACACCGACAGGGTAATAGCCAACAAGGAGAGTTTAAAAAAAAAATTAAATAAGAGAGAAGGCTGGGCATTATCTGATGATTATGCAAAGTGCGTGTTAAAGGACTAATGGTAGCTGTTCACTACTGAAATGAAATGTTTACATAAAAACTTCCCCGTACACATGCCTCTGTGTCCTTTGGGTAGGTTGCCAGGTTATTTAATGACCTAGTTACTCTTGTATCAAATCCAAGATATGGTTTCTATTTCATGTAAGAGAAATATGCTGGTTACTAAATCTGGAAGATCTTTTTCTGCCTTATCTAATAGAAGCATCTTAGTCTGACTTTTGGGAGGGGGCTAGGGTCACAAAGGAAAAGGTGTCAGAGAGAAAATATAGACCATGTGGCTGCACTCAGTAATCCCCTGTGCTTGCTATTCTCCAAATTAGAAACAGTGCAACTGGTACAGCTCCAAGTATCAACAGCAGCAGCTTGAACATAAAAGGCCTGTTCTGCGTCTCAAATATAGCAAATCTCTGCTTTGGTCTCAGCACATCACCGTAGTCAAGATAAGACAGTGCATACTTTTCTTCTGTAATCCTTGCTACATGGAAAGCAAAGCATTGAAGTTGGGTGAAATTCACCCTGAGCAATGTCTTATACATACCAAAAGATAAAGGCTTTGTGATCGCAATTAATTTTAGTTAAGGAACAATGTTTGGGGTAGTTCGCACAGATGGTTGGAAATTAAAGACAAGAGAGAAGGGGATGATAGGCGAACTTACAGGAGATGCTGAGATGCATGGAGGGATGTGCTTTTGTGGGTGCAATAACAGCTTTTAGTCGAAAGCCAGATTCTGACTCACTGATGTGATATGAAGTAGGAGAGAGACAACAAGTTTGAAGATGTGGAACAGGGATGATACTTTGATTGCAACGAAGGGAAGGGGCATTTTTTCAAACAGTCAAGCAAATGAAGATGGCACAAGAGATGGAAAAACAAGTCTCAGGAAAGGTGTACCAATGTCATGTTCTTAACTAAGAACCAAGAGGGATCACAGGATCAAAATGTTCTCAAACAAAAAAAGCATGAAGTGCAACAGGAAGGGGCTTTCAATCATGTATGCCTCTGTGATAACTTCTTTGAACAGCTTCTCTCCTTTCTGTTATTTCAAACGACTTTGAAGTATCATGCAGCAGTAAGGGTTAAATAACACAGTGGCGATGCAGGAGGGCTGCTTGACTATATCTCTTCTGTAAGTACTAATAAGTCAATGAACCTGTGAAATGAATGGTAGTGAAGGAAGAGGATGGTTGGTGTCTGCAGAATGAATTCCTAATCCTTCATTAGGGGAAAAGCTAGCCAGTTCTGTTTTCCTGATCAGTGAGCCAGAGAAAACCGCTGGTATGATGGGAACTTTAACCACCCATGGATGACAATTTAAAACCAGCTCCAACCAGTAAGATATCTCTCAGTCCTTGCCATCAGCACTTATGGCTCCTTTAAGGGAATTCTTGGCACTACGAATAGTGGTAATTCATATGAAAGGATTTCAGGCTGTTATCATCTCATTCAAATATCTCCATTGCTTTAAATTTTTTTATCCAGCTCTCAGACAAAGAGAAAGAGAAGGCACTATACCTCTATAGAGTAACGCTTTTTTTTTTTTTTTAGCTAATTAGTTTTCTCTGGAAGTGTATTTGACCACCTTGGAGGTATTTTGGGCTGTGTCAAGTAAAAGACAAAATTCAGAGCTTGGCTTAAGTTAACAACACTTGCAGCCAGAATGTGAAATCTAAACAACAAGTTATTCAAGTTATTCAGACTTCCTCAATGTGCATGATTACCCTCAGAATCATTAACATACTTCTTGCATAATTTCTGATATTCCTAATTCTATCTAGGAATTGATAGGAAAATACTCTGTAGGCAAAAAAGTTCCTTTTTGGTAATGACAGATGGAGATGGGATATGTGAAAAGTGTTCTGGACTCTCAACATGTTTATTTTATTTAAAATATGTATTAAAATTTCTGTAAGGTACTTTTCCTCCTACCTGCTTCAGATGGATACAAAAACTCTGGGGAAAAGTCACACCCCTTTCTCTAACATCACATACCTTTCCCTTACAAGCTTTCATATTTTGGAAAGGATACGGTGGCTGAGATGAAGCATGTGTACAAGAACAATGAGGTCCTATTCACAGTCAGTAGCTCCTGCTTTCATATCCTTTCAAAGCTGCTTCCTCTCTGTCACAAGCACAGGGTAAAGAGGCAGCAGTACACAGTGGGAGAACAAGTTTCTGAAGATACACAAATGTAAGTGGGCAGGTAAAAAGCAATCAGCTGTGCAAACTGTCCTGCTCTTTGTTGGGGCTCTGCGTGGTCACAGCTGAGTCAGGTGTACTGCAGGCTGGCAGAAGGCACCAGCTGAATCCAGGGGGGTCTCTGCAAAGTCCTGGGTGCGGGTTTCCCAGGATTCTTGGCACAGCTGCTTTTTTATATGTGTGCTACAAGCCTGAAATGCAAAACCCTCAAGTCCTTTGTTCTTCTGAATGTTCCTAAGGTTCATCCTCTGACTCTAGGCAAAAACTCTGTAATGAATCTATACACTCATAAAGCTTTTTGCGATGCTTTCAAGAAGTACTGAAATCATCTGCTGTGCTTAAAGGCAGAGATTCAGTGGATGTGTGTCTGAAAAACAAGCAGACAACTGAAATATGCTTATAGACATTTTTCCTCATTATATGAGTATTTGAACACTTTGCAGAAGGATGTTATTCAGAATATGCCATAATCTGAGGGTATTTTACTGCAATGCTTTAAAGAATCTGCAGACTGCCCTAGAAGTTTCTTGAATAGAAGAACATTTCAGTCTCAGGGAAACAAAAAGATACACATGCTTGGTTCATTGGGTTTTTTTTGTTCTTTCTTTTTTATTCACTAATTAAAATGAGAGAAACTTCCACTGTCTTTTCAGACGTTTCATATGTTTTGCATTGTGTGCATTTAGGAAGGGGGCCCCTCATGCCCACTGATTGAGATGCTGTCTGGGAGGCTGTATTCAAAGCAGAATCCTCTAAAAAGCAGAGCTGACACATTTTGTAGCTGCTGCTCAGGATATCCAGTCCTCTTCAGGAGTGTGATTTAGATATCAAATGTTCCCAGTACAAGAAATTACGCAACACACATACACGCTCATTCACCCCTATCTTCCTTGCTGTCTTTCAGTTTCTTCTCTAATACACCTCTTCTTGTCTGAGGGAAACAGGGAAAGCCTCTCCTTAACAGTTATTTTATCCTGGTCATCTTCCACAGTAAAGCACTGACAAAGTCACGTTACAGGAAACTAGCATCTGGGCTTTTTATCACTATTGACAAGCTGAAGTGAACTTGTGACAGCAAGGCAGCGTTACACCTTGTGCAGTCATCAGTGGTGCAACAGAGACAACCAATATCAGCCACAGAAAATAGCTGACTAACTTTTCAGCTTGAAATCCTGATGAATAACGAGTCTTTTCATTGGCACTTGCAGGCTCAGCGTCCTCTGCAGCTGACATTATTGCCTTCCTCCTCCCCCTCACCGCCTGGTTGCAGCCTGATGAGAAACGGTAACACTAATCCTTGAATCTTTGTTATTTAGTAACTAGTTACATGTCACAGGAATCAAATGTCTTTAAGAAACTCTCAAGAGAAATGTCTATGACCTCTGCACGCTCTGAGACCTGTTCGGTGCATGCAAGGCCGCCCCGGGTGCTGCCGGGCACGTGGCTGCCAGCAACCAAGGGTCACGTCGCACTGCTGTGAGAAAGACGGAAGGAGACAAAGAAAAAAGACATATTACAAATGGACCCTCACAGAAATATTGTTTCCCCATCCATAAAAAATGATCATGGAATGAAACGGGTTTAGAAGGAAGGCCCAGAGGTTTATTCATGAGGCAGATTTTGGCACAGACATCCTGGCCCAGGTACAAGAATACCCAACCCCTTCTGTGGAGGAAGGGCCAGCCTGGGGCAGGCACTGCCTCCACGTAACCTCCCCCGGTCAGCATGCCTTCCCGGCACCCCCTGCAGATCTTCTCCCCTTGGCCTTGGGGACAGGGCTTCTTCCTTCACACTGGTCCCACACAAATGCAGGGGCGTAAAGTCACCTTTCTTCTTGCCTGGAGTCGAGTACAGGACAGCGTGGACACATCTCCTCACCAAACCTTGCGTGGTAGCTGGGGTTAGAGCATGACCCGAGGCTGCTCAAGCGCAGGGGACACCTGCCTGCGGGTCCCAATAACCCTTCTTGCAGCTCAAGTACTTGAGCGCACTTGTTGAAGGCAGCACATCTTCCTTGCTGTGACGGTCTTGGAGATGAGGGAACGTCAACCCAAACCAGCCTTTCCCAGGGATGAGGCTAAGAGAAACTGCTTAGCTCTTCTGAGGCTTTCCTAACACACCTGTGGCATTGGGGAGGGCAGGCAGTTGCATTTCGGGGGAAATGAGCTGGCCAGGGAAGTCAAAGTAGGGGTTTGCTTCGGAGCTAGTGGTGTGCCTGCTGATGGCCTGGGCCAGTCGGTGTGCCCAAGGGCCTTGGAGGCAGGAGCCCTAAGGGCTGGCCCTGGCAAGGTGGACAGTGATGGCCCAGGGGCTACCCCATCCCACAAGCCTGCCATGCCATGGGGGGGCTGCAAGCATCCAGCCCAAACCATTCTATGATTCTATCATCTTCCCAGTCCTGGTGTGCAAGAAGCTTTGAGGCAATCTTTTTGTCTGTTGCTGAAGAAACCAGAAACTTGCAAGCTCTGGACATGTTTCTGAAACAAATTACCTCTTTTTTTTGCTTTCTACAGAACAAAACCTCATCAGAATTTCCATCTTGCAGGAAATACTGTTATTTCACTTTTTTTATTGTAACTTTAAGCACCTGAAAGAGAATGTTGAAAAGAGGCAGAAATTTTGAGTTCAGCCCAACTTTTTTCACCTTTCAAGCTCCAGCTTCTGCAGCAGCTGAGGCAGAGAAACTGCAGAGAACAACCTGTGTAATTGCACATTTCATTCTTACCGGAACAACTCCGTTCTGTCCTAGTGACTGAAGGAAAAGGCCTGTAAATAAAGAGCAAGTGACCAAGCAGCTAATGACTTTATCATAATGCATGTGAGCAATGGATATATATTTTAAATTTATAAGGTTGTCCTTCATTCTGGTGTTGCTTCATCCCTTCTGAGCCCTGATCTTTGCAACCTTAACATTTTCTTTTGGGCATACTTTGTGTTTTTCGAACTGTGCTTTGAAAATGCACTGTATAGTCTAAAGGGATTTAAAGCCAACCCATTAGGATACAAAGAAAATGAGAGAGAAAAGAAATTTTTCCAGTGGAGACATAACAATGCATGCCTCTAAATTAAGTCATGCATTTGTGGTTTATATCCAAAACTCACGGTTGTGATTTTTACAGGTGGGAAAATGATTGGGAAAAATAGTGGTACCTAATATAATAGCACCTAAAATTCCAAAGAGAGAAAAAAAAGTTCTCCTGTTATGAAGTTTCCAGATGGCAACAAGATTGCTGGTGTCAGGACTAGAGGAGTGGTATAGTCTCCAGTACTTGAAGACCTCAGCGCATTACTTTGTTGAGTCTAAACTCAGTACATAAGACAGACTGGTTTTATCAAGCAGTTCTGAAATAGGGGATATCTTTATTCTTTTGAAAAAAGAACTAAATATGCAATATATCACTTTATATCCAATATATCCTGACATATCAAAAAATGTTCTTCTTTTGACAGAGGATGTGAGGCTTACGAGATATATCATAGATAAATTGGTTTCAGCTGCCTGGTTATGAGCTTACTGCTGTTTTTGTATTCATCTAAGCATGACTTTTGTGCTCAGAGGAAAGGAGGAGTTTTAATTATTTAGACTACTATAAATCTTTAATTACTGAAATATGGTGCCTGTAGTCCCTTTATCATTTCGAGCAGTGGAATAGCTCTCACTACGGTAGACACAAAATAGGATGTGAATGAAATGAAAGCTGTTCATCACTGGCTTGTAGGGGAGGCAGTGGTACATCTCGGTTTAGTAGGCCTCCGATGTCTTCAGTGACAAGCACGTTGCTTTGTAAGCAAGCCAGGTGTGTGGCCGAGCTATTTACAGTACACTAAAATAATACAGCATGTATATGGGTAGCATCGGGTATGATTTAGCGTTTGTCCTCTGGTAACTGCAAAGACACATCTCACATCCCATAAAAGCCCTAGTACTAAGCAGTATCATTATTCAAGCAGTCGCTCCAGCGTCAGTGGGACTATCTGTGCTCTTACAGTCAGGCCTCATAAGTAACTACCTTGTTGGATCAGGACTTGTCTTGCCTTTGTGTTAGGGGATTTTTCAGCCCTAGTTTGTATAGCATTCAAATGTCACCACATTTATTACAATAAATGGAGAGTGAGATGGAAATGATAAGTGAAAAAGGATAGCAAGCTTTTTGTCATGGCTTTTATCTTTGCAGCTATAATTGCATAGCCTAGCCAGGTACCTACATAATTCATGCAGTCTATAACTAAAGATAATCAGGAAAGCAAGAGGGAACATGATAAATTCATAGCCTCATTTATTCGAAGCTGTTGCCCCTGTTAGTGTGAAACTGGATCCACCATATCCCATGTGGTTCTCTCCCGTCCTGTGTTACCCTTTTTGTCATCACTTCACAATATTTCTTCTGGCTTCTTCTTCCAGTATTTTGCTATTTATTAAGGATAACCTCCCTTTCTGCAGAGGAGGGCCTCTGCTCAGACCATCTTCAGCTTCTTTCGTCTTTTTCTGAACAAAAAGACCAGATAGAGCCTCCTTCTTGGGCTCCATCTCAGAATCACTTTAACATGGTGTTTGGACCTGGACACAGCAAGATATGACTATTACTGAAATTATTTTTCTCTTACCTACAACAGACTGGTGGAGACCCATGAGAAAACTTTTGCCTTTATGCTAGAAACACCTCAGGATCTAACATTTTTCTTTTCTTTGGAAAGAAAGAGTAATGTTTTCTAGCTTAGACTGTGATACCGTGACAATTTAAACTGTTAGTGTGATTTATCCACAGACACTGATAATATATGAAGCTGTATGAAACTAATAGCTGTTCTCTGTTGAGACTAATATATTCCCCTTTTTTTGCTTCAAAAGGATAGCAAAACACTGGAGCAGACAAGCTGGGGAATGGCTGGAAGTGCCGGGAGGTCCCTGGGAGCCCTCCGGGGAAAGGCTGTGGGGAATGAGCTGTGTTCCGTATATCTACCCTGCCCTGGGAAGCAGGAAGAACCAGTGACGTCTTCAGCTTCCTTCCAACCTGTTTTTCTGTTATTTGAGGTCGTACATCACCTTTCTCTAGTCTCTGCTCTGGGACTTGGAGTTCAGATGAATTCCCATACTGGGATGTGAAAGAGAGAGCTGTCGTTAATCATCAGTTAAACTTTGTGGTGATGTCTTACATGCAAATGGTGATAACTTTGAGGTATCCATCAAACTGAGTCTATCACTCTCAGGTACACTCTGTTGTGGCACTGCTGGTTTGGCTTAGTTTAAGCATAAAATAGTGTCAAAGAAGATTTTTAATGGTTTACAAGTGAAACCGTTAACTGAGCGAGCATTTGTGGTAGCCACTGGACAGTCATCTGACTTCACTGAAGTGTACAAACTCTGATAAACTTGAGCCGAGTTTTTATTTAACTACTTATTTGTAATGTGCTTACTTATAATGTCCCCTAGCAGTGAAGTGTGTAAGAGGACCAGGTTTCTAACAGTAACGCTGGTCTTGATTACGTATACTTGTGTGACTTTCCTTTAACTCAGAAAATAATCTCTATTAGTCTAATTCAGAGTAACTGAGAATTTTGTTTTAAAGCTCCAGTATTCCTCAAACTTTTTTTAACTAACATTTTAAAAATAATTAACAAATTTTATTTTTAAAAAAAAAAAGTCTCAGAAATCAGCTACATTTCACTATTGTTTATGAATTAATATCCTAGAATACAGACAAAATAGAATTGATTTCTGAAAGTAGCTGAGATAAAGAAAACTTTTCATACCACTTTCAGGGCCTCTTTTGGCTGTCATCATCAGAACATCTTTCTTTGTGCTTGTGGAAAGGGAAATATCTTTAAAAACCTGCAATACACCAATAACAGTTTGTTTCACAAGGAGTAAGAGAAGAAATATCTCTATGGAAGGTTTCATAACTTCTGTCATGGTTTCTCCAAACCAGCCTTCCTTTTACCTTCATTCTCTGGTAATCCTTCACGATTCAGTGTTGCAGGAGAATGCTTGTTCACTATTGCTGTGTATGTTAACCTTGAAATTATAACGTGAAAAGTTTCCTCAAGACTTCGTGGAAGAAATCTGAACATGTTAACTTAGGAAATTCAATGGACATACTAATTAGATTAGCTAATTAGATGAGTATTCATGTGGTTTCTTCAACTTTGCTCATAAAGATTTACTGCTGCTCTATTGCTCTGTTCTGCATTGTACCTGTGGGCCAAGAAAGAGGAAGCACAGATATAGAATGGCTTTACTTCTTATTTTCACACTCCATAACTTGTCTATCAGTAACTTTTACTTGTATTTTACTTTTACTTTCATTTTATTATCATCCATCTGAAGAAAACACTTTGAAAAAATGATCGCTTATAATTGATTGATGGCACCCTTCATTAGGGCATTAAAATCCAGCATATTCTCATAGTTTAGTATATACATTATTTTTGTAAGAACAGAGTTTAAATTCTGATTTTAATAGCAAAATGGTGACTTGAAATGTTACTGTTAGACTTTTTTTCTCAGTCATTTCCAGACTTTTTTACACTCAGAGTTCGAAAGATTGAAGAATGAAAAAAGTATGCAGTTATCATGTTAGCTGGCAGCGTTAGTGAATATTCAAAAGAAGATTAAAAACAGAGTATTAATGGTACAATATCTAGTGTAGTGAAGATTTATTTTATCGGTAACTGAGCAGTTAAGATGTAAAATGCGGAGGCAACTGGCAGCTACAATATCTAAGCATGCAAACCTCCCATGAGAACATCAGCCAGATATGCTACTGTCTTTTTCTAACATCACTGCATTAATGGGTTAGTGCAAATACTTTGTGGAGATTGCATGCTTCGTAACACAGTCATAACCTTTGACTTAAAATTTTGCTTTCTAATGTTTTCAGTTTTTTCTCTCAAGAGTGTCCAAAGTCTGATTCTTAGAAACCATCATGCTCTTATTGCTCCCAGATAGGTCTTTATTCATATAGATGCTCATAGCTGGCTCCCTGGTACCGTAGCAGTAAGTTCCTTGAGCAGATACTACCTTGGCATTTGCAGTAATAGAGGTAGCACTTTACGCTCATATACTTCATCAAGGGTTTTATTTAATAAAGGAAAATTCTTTCCATTGTACTACAAGTTTGGTTTTTTTACTGAGGTATAAAATAAAATAGTTTCTGAACATGTGTAAAAGTGCAAGGAAACAGTTCAAATTTGGTTAAATATTGTTAAGTCATTCTCCAAAGCTTAGATTGTCCTGACTGATCAGCAGTGAGTTAACACACACAGGGAACAGTGTGCAGAGTTTGGTAATGGTCCAGTATTGACCTTTTGTTCTTAGAGATTACAGCTTGCTTCTCGATTGTCCTTTAGTTTTCCACAGGAGTATAGCCAAACGCTGAATTTCAATTTCAATTTCATGATTGAAATACAAATAAAAGATTAAAAAATTACCATCAAAGGGTGTGTGGACTCACGAACATTGTCATTTTTGATGGAAAAAAGGAACATAATTTTATAATGCAAGATCCAGTTGCTTTTGCTGGGAGATTTAACAGAACGTTTCCTGGTTGCTTTTGGGCAAAGTGAGCGCAACAGGAGCCCCGGTCTTACCTGTCTGTCTGACTGAGTTCAGCTGAAAGCCAGATTTGTTGCTTACAGTGTCTGTATTGCTGTGCTCATTCAGGGCACTGAAAGGACCCCTGTGTTTAGGGCTTTTTGTGTGTATGTTGAAAACATTTATTTCTTTCAGTACCTAGCACGTTATGTAATATCACATCAGCCTATGCAACGTGGTGCAACATTGCATAAGGCTATTACTTTTGCCCCTTGGCATGGCAGAGAATAAAAATGGGATTTGAATTGTTCCCTTCATACTTGAAATATCCCAAGGCACTTTTTAAAGTAAAATTCTAAATTATACGAAGCAAAGACAAGTGGGTATTAAGTAACCAGCAACATCCGGGACATGGCAGCAGAGAGAAAGGCTTCTGCTTTCTTTGCAAAAAGAGAATTTGTGGACCAAGACAGATGTGTCATGTTTGGAAGCTCCACATGCAGCTGACAATAAGAATTACTTGAAATCATCATGCCATTTTGCCCTATCACAATGGGAATGGATTTTGTGGTCAGATCTCTGTATTTTTAGATATATTCAAAACACAGTAATTATTTGGATGCTGTTGCAATATTAATGCATTGTGTATGCATTACTTTCATAATTTGATATTATATATTATATTTGAGAGTTATGAATAATTTATAGCTGGAGTTTATTTATAACATCATAGTCATAGACCATAGTGCAACTATGCCAAGGAAATTAGATAAATATGAAGATTAAGAACTACCCAGCTTGATAATGTCAAATTCAAATTTGGAAGTACAACTCCCATCACCTTCGTCCACCAAAATATTTCAGTGTAAAATTTCCGCAGTAAGAACTGAGTTCCATGAGCTGTAAAATGCATCAAATCTTTCTTCCAGTGTCTCTTCTGTACTGTTTCTCTGGTGTCTGATGGATCGATGCTTAAGTCTTTTCTTCTTTGCCTAGAGCCTGAGCAACTGGCTCTGGGTGGCCTTGCCTGAGCAGTGGTTGGACAAAATGACCTCCAGAGGTCCCTTCCAACCTCAGCTATTCTGTGATTGTGTTAATAATTTGAATCTACTTCTTCTTCCTGCCACTGATTTTCAAAAAACTTGTACACCATTACTATTTCAGAAATGTTGTCCCTGCTGTCACCCTTATCTGAAGCTGGTGAACAGCTTCTAAAGCATTTGTAAGGACTCTGACAGTTAGTTGAGTGGCACAGGAGTTTTTCACTTGATTCCTGTGAAGTCCAGTTGCAAGAATAGAGAGCATAAAAACATTAAAACAGTTACAAAAGGATCAGACAAAGCCTTTTCTTCAACACTGGACATAAGTAGGTGCTTCAGGAACAGCAATAACAACATAAACTTCTTTGATAGGGCCGCCAGAATACAAGGTTTCTTTTCCATCTACTCATCCAGTTTCCTGGGGAACTCAGCTAAACTGTAGTTTTCGTGACTTCTTTGGGCAGTGTATTTCATAGTTCTAGCACTTGCTGCACAAAGAACCAGCTGTCATTGTTATGAACCCTGCACCTATCATCTTCATTTGATGGGTCCAAGATTTTTTATTGAGAGGGGATGAAAACCTGATGCCTCTTCACTCTCTTTAAGGCGCTTGTAATATCACAGACTTCTAGCATTTGTTGTCATGAGTCGTCTCTTTCCCAAGCGGAAGAGTCCCAGCCTACTCAGATATCTTTGTGCCAAACCAATTACCTATCCTAGAAAATACTTGTTGGCCCCCTTGAATCTTTCTGGTTATTAAAAAAAAAATGGACACAAAGAGCAAGAGAGAGAGAGACGTGATAAGCAATCTCAGCCTCACATGGGCCTAGGCATGTGTTTTGCAGTGACAATGAGGGTTGCAACTGTACTGCCGCAAATCTCTAGGAGCAAACCTAATTACGTGTCTCAGTGCTGATGTGCTTGCCTTTCAAACATTCCTTGCACTATTTGAAAACACGGCTGTAAATATTTCCTGTGACACAGAAACAATTTAAAGCACAACTTTTAAATAAATGAGCCACTGAGTTTGTGAGTGCCTTCCAAAGTGTCTGAGGCATAGCAATACTTGTGATACTACACTGAAAATCAAACCAACATTTCACAATGACAACAATTAAAACATTGGCTGTGTTATATGAACACAGCGAGGAGAAAAGAAAAGCTTGATTCCTATCAAAAGCCATTGTTATATCAATGTATACAAACTCAAAGTGGGAACAGGTTACTTCTTCCTTTAACTCATTGGATTAAATAAGGCATATATAATCAAGAGTAACTTTAATTTCTGCTTTCGGTTTATCCTAATGTACTACAACAAGCAATTCAAAGGCTATACTTTTCCATAAACTGCATTTGTGGTGATCTGATCAGGATCTAGCCTTGGCTCTTCTTTTGCTGCTGGAAGCAAAAAGCTTTGTCTTGGAAGTTGACATATATAGATTGACCAGCATGCCCTAATATTCAGTGTAGAACTAGTTAACATGAAGAACAGCACTAAATGCAGTCATCAGACACAATTCAGACAGCTAAGTGTCCAGTTCTGTTCAATAAAAGTGATGTATTGATAAAAGGAATTTACTTTGTGCGTATGTCTATCCTAACTAATTTTGTACCCATGATGCGTAAAGCTCGGGTTGCAGCCAGGTCTTCTGGATGAGCATTATAAGCAATGGCATTGTAGTCACTGTTGTTCTAGTGCCATCCATTAGTGCCATAGATATCGCAGGGACACTTTAGGAGTCTATATTGAGACAAATCAGAAACATAAATAGGAATGGAAGAGTGGGAAAGACAGGGTAATGATTACAATAAAAACAATCTCATACAGTTGTTTAGGACACAAGCATACATAATTCATACACATTTGTTTCTGGTCCTGCAATAACGGCTTTGGTGGTTCTCTTTCCGTACTAATGAAATTCCACTGGTGAGACAAAGCAATGGGAGTTTTTTAGGATGGACATGAATGAGAGGAGGGAATTCCAGCATATTTCAGGAAGGCCAAGAGTCTGGAATTCAGACTATTTCTTTTAGAAATACAGAGCATGTTTCAAAGGTTTCCTGCTAGTCAGGTGACTGATGTTCCCTAGTATGGATTTTTCTGTATTTAGAAGTCATTTTAGTGAAAAATGTTGAATTCTTTTCCAGAGTGCTTGAGGACATGCCTACAAAAAGAGAACAGAACAGAGAACATTTTAGCAAGCTTCTTTGTTCTGTCCGATTATGCTCTGAAAATATTTCTGAGGGAAAAAGGGAGTGAACTAATTTTATATGAAGGAGACATTGGATAGAGTTGCCAGAACACTGATAAATGTCATTACAATAGACCAAACAGGTCAGCTAAGGATTATAGTGTGATCTTCTGGACTTCTGTGTCACAAAATTAGCACCTCTGCTGAAACAGTCCACAAGATTTATTCATTGTGATGCTGATTTTTAAAGTGCCGCTGTGTGTCCATGACTCACTGCTTTGAAATCAAATACTCGTTTCAAACAAGAGAGCCACTGTGCAAAGTGGTCTGGCAAAAAGATAACATGTGATGTTTCCTTTTAATAGATTGGTGCAACACCTAATGAATGGTGTGAGCTCATAGCTTCTATCACATGAAGACCTGAACCATAAGAATAAGAAAGTGTAAGAACGAGGCATGAAGAACAGACAGATGCAATCATGAGCTATGAAAGACCTTCCAGGTCTTCATACCTGAACTGAAAGTTTTGGCATGTCAAAGTGTAAGACGGTAAAAGTCAGAGAATATTATTGTGGTGGTTTGGCCTTGGCTGGTTGACAGTCACCTCTACCTCTCCCCCACAAGTTGCTCTCTCACTCCCCCTCTTCAATAGGTCAGGAGGAGAAAATATGATGGGCAAGCTCACAGGTTGGGATAAAGGCAGTTTAATGAGTGATACAAAGGCTGCAGGCAAAAGCAAAGCAAAATTAGGAGCTGTATTCTGTACTTCCCATCAGTAGGTGATGTCCAGCTGCTTCCTGGGAAGCGGGCCCTCAGTATGTGTAGTGGTTGCTTTGGAACACAAATGCCTTGACTGTCCGCCATCTGTGATGCCCTTTCTCTCCACTTTTATTGCTGAGCACAACATCATAGGGTATGGAATATCCCTTTGGTCAGTTGGGGTCAGCTGTCCCGGCTGCGTCCCCTCCCAACCTCTTGCCCACTGCAAGCCTACGGGTCTTTGGTGGGGAAGGTTGGAGAGACAGCCTTGATCTTATGCGAGCACTGCTCAGCAATAGCCAAAACACTGATGTGTTATCAACACCCCTCTAGCCACAAATGCAAAGCACAGGTCTATATGGGCTTTCATGAGGAAAGTTAACTCCATCCCAGCTGGATCCAGTACAATCATAAAAAATGTAAATTTACACATTTATTTATACAAGTGGGCTTATATCCAATAATGTATCATGGATATTTGCAAACCTGGGTACAAATTCCAAAACAGATTGCTTTTATTAATTACAATCTCAGTTTCCAACCAGGAAAATAAATAAATTGGCAGTTAAACCTCTTTAAAAAGCAGCTTGCTAAATGAATTCCACCCTGCCTTTTAGGTCCTGGGGCCAATGTACGATATTTATATTCAAATGGGATTTGTTGAGATGATACAGTAATGTCCCCTTGGTACAAAGAAAGTCGTGAAGCAACCACTCACTACTTGGAACTTGCTAGAGAAGCCTGAAAGAGAAGATAAGTGTTTAAAGCACTGTTTTAAGTTTACCTGGCTTGAACACCATGAACTCTGCAACTCCAGCAGTATTTCTGGCAGCTTCCTTAACAAATTAGTCTCATAAAACAGGTTAAACTCTGCACGTCCTCCATTATTGGCATTGCACAACTTTTTGCAAGCTTTAGTGGGGATGTTAAGCTTTAAGGAAAAGAAACCAGTTAATTAATACTGAAATATCAGAGATTCCTACAACTATGATCTGTGTTATGGCAAAGGGGTTTATAATGAGAAAGCATTCTTTTAACATGCCAGCGGTTTAATCATGTATTCCAAATAAATACATTTCCCAGCATTGGCAGAGTTTAGATTAATATATATATTGAAAACACACCCTTTTCCCTAAGTTAATTCTCATCATGTGGACAGCAATCTTCTGATATGAAATACTGTTAAGAATATCAATGAAAGATTATTTGATGTCTGGCTTTTCCCACATCAAAAGAGCTGAAAAGCTCGTGAAAAGAATATACTTATAAAAAATAAAATGCATGTAGCAAAGCAAAACATACTAGAAAAGACAGAACATCAACTGTAGAGCATGGAAAACCATGGTAGAGATAAACAAAGAGCTACTTATGAGCTGTCATTAGTGCTGGAGTGTGGGAGAGTGGTGCAGCTAAATTCTGCTGTCTTTTGTACACATTTTTTTCAGTAGGTCTGTATTTTGGTGACCAAATTCCCAAACTTTATGAATTATTCCAGTCTGATTGGGCTAAGGTGTGCATTTTTAAAAAAAGATTTGAGAATATAAAGTGTTGTCTGCTATTGTGCAGATATATGTGGGTGCGGAGGCTGACATCATCTGTCTTGCTACAATTTCTTCCGTAGTATCAAAGGAGCATGACACTCTTAATTTCCTCTTCTTAGCTCTTGGGTGCGCTTAATTCAATCTCAGCTGCAACCTGATTTCGGTCATTAAATGGTCCATATATACCTACAAAGTATGGCACCCTACTGTTAGCAACTTTTGATTAGATGACAACTATATCGCTATGCACAGACAACATCTTTTTTTTAAATCCTACAAACAGTTATTTAGGGAAACAGCATTTGAGTACACTCTAGTTGTGTTTAGCCCCCTTCTTTTTCCCTATAGTCTAGTAAGACACTTAGTAAATGCGTAGAAGATTTAACCTCTTGGACAGTGAAAAAATCCAAACCTGCTGGCTAAATGGACTAAAGGGAAGGGCAAACTGAGCCTACCCACTGCTTTAATAAGCTGATATTGCTTTTTCAGTGGGAAGAGAGGAGCTTCTCTCTGACTTCACTGCACTCCGTTATGGGCAGCAGCCTATGAGTCATTGCCTTGAAGAGAGAGTGACTTACTTTAATTACCCTCAATGAACCCTGCATTTGCAGGAATGAGTCATAGCCTAATGCAATTTCATAATAATTATATAAGAAGTGTTTTAAAGTGATGTCTTACAGCTTCGCTTATTTTATTCGTTCTCCAGGGTGACTGGAGGACATTATTCATTTTAAATGAGCTAGTATATAGTATTTACTAGTAATAATTACTTCTGTTATTTATAGATAGAGAGTGTGCATGGTTCTATACAGATTGACGATACGATAAGGTTCCCGAGCCCAGGGGCATGCAGCACATGGATGCAGACATCAGAGTGATTAAAAATATGGTGGGTGAGATTGGTGCTGTGATAAGCAGAGAGAGCAGCTCTCTGAAGAGGTAAAGACCTCAAACCTCCTTTCCTTCTCTTTTACCACTGATGAACACCATTTTGTCACAGTTGCACTGTTTTGTGGAGGATTATCAGGTTGGACCAAGTGTATTTGCTGGAAAGGATTCCAAGGGCTTGCTCATTGGAGAAAGTGCGTGTTTTCCACTTGGTACTGGGAAGGACGTATTTTATTAAGTAACTGATTAGACAGTGCGCTGGTAACAAAGTGCTGCTGTTAGAAGGTGGTATAACAGTGTACAAAGTATACCTTTTTACATGCTCACTAGGGATTTTTGCCTTACTCTTTTGAAGGAAAGAGGGGGAAATCATCACACAGCACAGTGGCGTACATGCTTGTGTTAGAGCATGTAATCCCTGTAAGGGAGCCTGTTGCTAGGTAGAAAAGACTGGAAGGTTGGGGTGGGTTTTTTTGAACTGTAGAGAGCTAGTTCAGGCGTGTTTGTGTGCTGCTGGGGAGGAGCTCATTTATGAAAAAGGAATTTTCTTTGTTTTCTATCCAGCTGCCCATTGCCTTGGGCTACCTTCCTTGGGCGGTGTCTATCTGCTTACCATAACAAGGCTTGATCTTCTTGCTCAGCTGGTGTTTGCTTGCCCAACACTCTTAGCATAGATCCAGACTTTAGGGAAAGTTTGGTAAGAAAGTTGGTGTAGATGGATAATTACAATGTATCACTCTTTATGGTAACTTAATTACTCATATATGCAACTAAAACTAGTGAATGTGCTTTCTGTTGTCAAAATTAAGTAAATACTTACATTGTTCCAGGGTGGTTTGAAAGCTCTGTTATCATAACGTTCTCTTTAGGGGAAGGAAAATTGAGACAAGAGGTAAATGATTAGTACAAACTCACAAAGAAATCATGGCTCTGCATAAAGAAAGGAATCCATGTGTTTTCAGTCACAGGCAAAGTATCTTAACCACAAGACCATTCTCACTCCTGTACAAACAGGCAGCTTGCTTTTGTTTCTTTCTTGTCGGTGGTTATGATAGACAGTTCATGCATGAATGTTAGTGGCAGAGGGTTTACTGTAAGAAACATGCTTGGAGCGGAGACTTGAAAGATGAATGAGTCAATGGGTTCACAGAAAAGAAGCTTTTTCATTTATATGAAGACTATTATTGCCTAGTGTGTCAATTTTATTTCTGAAAGGATTAGCTGGAGCCGGGACGTTTAAGCTGTGAATCAAAATGCGTACAGCTATTGTGAGAAACGGGAACAAACAGACTACTTTTTAAATCATTCTGTCCATTTGCCTATCATTATTATGAAGTATGTCATCTTTCTTGTATTTAATCAGGAATATAACTGAATCATTTATTACCGTGGTGCCTGTGCAACAGACATGGCAGAAGAAAACACTGACACGTTTCCAGAAGGGTTTGATCTAACTGTCAGAGACTGGTTTTGGTTGTGGTTCCAGATTTTTTCTTTTCACTCTGATTCCTTGACGAATAAGTTGATGAGCAGTGTCTCTTCCTATGCTGATACCATTGAACACAGCAATATTTGCACTATGTTATCTCTGGCAGAGGGAATTCTACTGAGCATTTACTGCATAGGATGTTGTGTCGTATTGTTCCCAAGAGTTCAAATGGGAGTTAAACAGCCCTTGGAGAAAGAGTATAAAACCTTCATAATTACTCTAAGTTTAACTCACATTTGGCCTGACAAATTTGGCCACAAATTATCTATCTGCAAACATTTTTTTTCTCTCCTTGGAAGTGACTGCCAAGTATACAGAGAAGGGGCAAAGACCAGGTTGCCGGTGGCAAACACTATTGGTTGTAATCCCACCTGATATTCAGGGAAGATCAATATTACAGCATGCTGAAGTATTTTCTTGGTAGTTTGCATGCTAGGCCTGAAAATTACAGTTTCTCTCAGAGCAAGTGAGAGGTGCTGCCAGAGCTGTCCTCTGTCCCTCCCCGTGTCCTGGCTAGATTTGATACATGTTCTTTTCTGAGTGTTAACAGCAAACATTGCAAGAATGGTTGTAATAAAGACGCCTGACACATCAAATTAAACTGCATAAACCCAGCCCTGCTTTTGAACTGTTTGCTCTGGTAAGGGGGGGCTGTGGCCACTGGCGCCTGTGGCCGGATGGCAGCTCTTTATACAACAGCAAAACAACAAAGTTGACTCCTGAGGAGCTTGGTGCTTTGTTCTACAAAGGCTGGGGGGAGAGAAGCGGCTGCTCTGCTGCTTCCGTGGAATAGCTCCATTGTTAGATAGACAATACTTGGACACAAAACACGCGTACCTTTTGAAGCCTCGGGGTGCAACAGGGGTCTCTTACTTTCACTGTAGGAAGCATGTGACATGTTTGTAGAAGAAGCACACACAACTGGCAAAAGCTAATAGCCCAGAAAAGTTGGGCTGATGTGTCAATAACGTCTCAGACAATGTTTCTGGCTTTGTTTTAAGGACTTTCTGCAGACCCTGGGTACAAAATCTGTGCGTGTGAGAGTGGCCAACCCATGATGCTAAGACTAGATGCAGCTGTTTCTAAAAGCAGTACCTTTTCTTTTTCCTTATTATAACACCAGAAAAAATATGCAAAAGTGGAAATGAACTAGAAGAGATAATGGAGCGAAGAAATGTCATCCAGTTTTCTGAGGATATTCCTGAATTATTTCTAATGCTCTACAGAAGTGATCCAAAAGTGCAGCACCTGACAGAAAAAGAGGGTATGAATGTTTTCTGAAAAGCGAAGCACAACTGATTCCAAGTGCAGTGAATAAAGTGCTTGAAAACTGAAGCCTGAATATGTTTGTCCGTTTCTTTACCTTGGCTGAAGACAAAAGGTTGGTTGGAATACTTATGAATAAATTATGAATTAATATTTTTGTTAGCATACGCCATTTCACCACTGCCAAAACAGTATTGCAAAGCAATATTGGCACTGAAAAAGTTAGAGAGAGACAAGGGGAAAGACTAAGAGATCTGAAGTATGAGAGAGCAACTTTACTTCACCTAATCTAAAAAGACCCGTAAGGAAAGCTTTGTTTTTAATCAGAGCCAGCGTTTGTAACAAGCTCACCCACATATTTCAAATTTCAGGCTGAAAACAGGCTTTTTGAAACAAATGTGGTTTGTGAAAATGGCTGAAGTGGATTGCTTTCAACCTGTGCTTGCACAGAACTGGAGGATAGGTCTGGATCAATCAGCTGTTTCAATAGTATGGATATGGACCAGCCCTCTAAAATGTTGAGGTTCTGATGTCTCTGAGAGCACCAAACATGCTGGTGAGGCCAAAGCAAAAGATGGCAAGATGGGGAGAAGCTGTGGCACCAGGGAATACATCCTCCAGGGTGATCTGCTCCCCTGGCTTCTTTGCAGCTTGCACTGCAGCTTCTCCTGTGTCCTTGGACTTCTCTGTCACAGCCCTGGGTCACACTTTTCCCAAAGACTGGAGCCTGGCACCACAGGTACTGTTGCAGGAGAGACAGTGGTGCTATGTGGCAAGTACCAGCAATGCAAAGCTGGAGCGTCAAGGTGGGACGTAAAGAAGTAGGTTTCAGTCTGTGGGATCTGACTGCCTTGAATTTAGGGTTTCTTCCTAAATGTTTAGTTTTAGAAATCTTTGGAGTCTCTCACACCGTTCTGTCCCGGCTTCAGCTGGCATCACTTGTTCAAGGTTTGTAAAAGCATGTCCTTCCTTGCTGTTTGCCCCAGTGGAACTTTTACATTGACCTTGTGCAAGTTATAAAGTGGCTTAAACACTTCCAGTTTCCCCAATAAACTATTTTGGGCACAGAGGTTGGTCCTGAGGTTATTATGAACAGGACTGGGCTGTGCAAGTGCTTGGACAACTAGAGTATCTTTTTATGAGAACTCAGAGTACTCCTTTAGAGGAACATTTTCCTTGTCTGATGACTACCCCAAAAGCAGGCAGGTAGAAGGAAAAACAAAAGACACAACACTTCAAAACATGAAAATTATGTCACCATGAACATCAAACATCCAAAGAGAACACAGCACTGTAATGTCATGAATCATTTGAGTAAAATCAAACCTCTCCCTGAACACGTGGGGTGACTCCTCGACACGGTTTCCTATGCAAATAGTTGCAGGAGGGTACCCTCCTGGTCAAGTCTGTCAAACTAATGACAGGTTCTTTGTCTGAAGACAGGAAATTAAATCTCTCCAGACATTTTCAGCAGTTGTCACTTTAAAACATACCTAGTCATAAAAAGCAAAATTGAAAAAACAGTTTTGAGTACTTTTTTGAGGGTTTTAGATCCTTTCCCTGTTTTCTTCTGCCCCCGTGCCCCCTTTAACTTAGCTTAGGAGGTGAACTGTGTATTAGATTTGCATCACATCTGAGGCTGAGGACAATTAAACTGCTTTGTTGTAAAATCTGTTGAGGTGAGGATCAAGCTGTTCAGTTTCTTGCTTTTTACTGTGAAATGTCTGATTAGAAGTCTGTGACCAGCTTCAGTCAAATTTTCGGGTGGATCACCTGGTTTTGTTACTGCCTGCCATTTTAAAAAAATTATATGGCCTGTTGGTTCAGTCGTATTATGGTGGGTTTTGTTCACTGGTTTGATACAAGAAACATATATGTCAATAGAAAATAGTTCAGGCCTTATGTCACTTCAGACAATAGCCAGGATGTGAACACAAAGTTCTTGGAGGCAAAAGGAAAATGCTTTATCCTGCCTCTTCAGCCGGCTCTCCATGGACTGACAGGAAACCAAAGTACACAACACCCTCCAACAAACTGACTCTTATGTTTGGAAGAAACAAAGAAATAGAAAATGTTATCTATGACATACGTCATTGGTGAAGCAAGCACTAGATTTTCCATGTGGATGTTCATTAAGGCCTTAAAATGCATTGCAAAATTCAAAGTTGATTTGCCCCATCCCAGCAATTTTCTAATGATACTTCCAAACGGGATAAGAGGCGTCCAATTGCTTTTTGTTGTGCAACAACATGGGAAAGTATTGACTGAGTTCAAATCTTTCACAACTGGCCCCACAAGCAGTTAATTTTGAGAGCTCTCACTCCTGACATTTCAAAACAGCTAAAGAAAATTGTACCTCAGACATGATTAATCCTGAAATCCATGGAATGATTGGAATATCCCATCGTAGGAGTAAATCTTGGGAGATTATCTCCTTCATGTGAGAGGCAAGTCCTAACAGCTACAAAATAAATCCCTTCTGTTCCCTGGGTTGCTTGTGTTAATTTGTGCGCCAATGGCAAGGGAAAGGACATACAGTGTAGTTGTTACAGGACAATTTGGTATAGTATTTGGAGAAACATTTTGCTGATGGTGTTTCCTCCGGGCAAACAGACTAGTCTGAGTTGTAGCTACAACATCCCTCCTAGAAAACAGCCTGGAACAGAGACTACAAGTTTTAATGTCAAAACGCAATTGTTGCAGGTTTTTAAGTTTGCATAAAAAGTGCAAAATAAGTGGCTTGTAAGAACATCTTTTCTTTGCCATAGCTTCTTAAAATTTTTGCAGTTGTTTGTACAGCATGTCACATGGTCTTGCCAGGCACCAGCCCTGCTTGTTCTGGGGCTGCGTGTCACCCTGTGTATGAACTGTATATAGAGAGCAGCACTGAACCTCCGGTTCGAGTGCCAGGTTTGCTATGTGGCATGATGTTTGAATGGCGTTGTGTGTGCGGGACATGAAACAAATACCTGTCGTATCCTCCCAACCCAAATTCACCTCTTCCCCTGTCAGTCTTCTCTGCAGCCCTCACTGGATCTGCCGAGACCACAGATGAGATCTTTGAACTTCTCTTTCACCTTGTTACCTTTCTGGACGGAAAGTGAAAATGGTTTCATAACTACCAGCTTTACACACAGGGCTCATTTGGAAGTGACTGGAACGCATCCAACTTTTGTCTTACTGGATGTTCACCAGATAACAACCTCGCTGTGGCTGCGTCTGGACTATTTTTGTCTCAGAGGCCTGGAGATGAATGGCTCTGTATGTTATTACAGCTTTACTGGGCCATTAAGCATTGCTCCCAGTAAAAATATAAAAATTCTGCATTGCAGCCTTCACCTCCATAATTATATTTGTGTTTCATTTAGTCGAAAGAGAGCAGGGATAACTTCCTGCAGTGCTGTAGGGTTCTTTTCTTGAGAAAACTGGAGGGAAACCTCTCCCACATGCATGTTGTCTCTACCATGGCCTATTTGACTATATGTTTTTTTTTAACCAATGCTGAGACTAATTTAATTTTGTAACTATTCTCACGGCATCATCAAATTAATGCTGCCTGTCAGCTGATAAATTGTACCTTTTATTGAACATACTGCTAATTAGTAAAGAGTGATGCTTAAGCAGCATGTCAAAGCAGGTCTGACACTAGAGATCTATGAATCAGTGTGAGGCTCTCAACCTGCAAAATAGTTTACAAGAAGGGCTTTATTTCCATACTACTTACATTTGTGTTGAACAAAGTCATTCTCTCAGGGACCTCTGAACGTAAAGATAGACATGACAGATCAAAAATCATTTCTATGAGAAGAATTTGGATCAGATATACACTGCATCAAAACTCCTTGCTTAGTGCCAACATGCTGCAATAAATCACATAAAGTCGTGGAAAATATCTGTCTGGCTTACAAAATCTGTCTCCGGGAGAGGAGACTGGTTTGGTTTTGTACAAGCAGCCATTTCCACTGGACTGTTTCTTTACTTAATGAGTCCCAAATGGAAGCAAGGGGCTTGGCTCCAGAGTCTTCATCTGAGGAGTGCTTGTTTACCTTAGAGGCTACTGAATTTCAGTAGTAGTAAATAATCTTTCTGCAGATTGCCCTTAGATATCCTGCCTGCATTGCCAGCTGCTTGTGGAGGGGTGGCTGATTAGTGAAGAGGGACAACCGTTTATTCCCTTGTCCCTCTTGGTAGGCCAGGATCCTGAGCTGCTGCTCTTGATCGATCTGTTCTGACAGCGCATGGAAATCACAGTGCAGCCTTTTCTAGGGCAGTCTCCAATTTAAAAAAATGCATTTTAATAGCTTGATAGGTCTCCATGAATGTGGATATATCCTGGTAATTGGCTGCTTTACTCCCAAAATTACATTCTAACATTCCACTGTATGTGATCGACTGAAAAGTACTGTATAAATAGAAAGGATAATTGTATTAACTGCAAGATGACAGTGATTAAGATCCTCGCCTGGGTTCTGGATCCTCTCTTTTAGCAACAGCTTCCTGTGTGATTCAAAGGAAATCGATAAAGGTTAGGTTTCTCCATACCCTGGGAGACCTGGTCTTTAGTTTCCCTGTGCAGTCTGTAAAGGAGGAACTGCAGCATCCTTCCATTGTACCAGTTGTCTAAGAGTATATATTTCAAGAGACTGCTCATGTACTGACTATACAAATTCATATCTACTCCATCAGTCAACGGGAAAAGTCAGGCTAAATTGTGTTATCAAAACACAAATCCTGACTTTTACAGACCGTTTCACATGGGTTGAGAGAAGCCAAGAGAAACAAGGGAGGCTGAACTGGGAATGCTCCTACCAATATGGAGCAAAGTAGTTTATGAGCAACATCCTCACAGAACTGGGCAGAAGATTTGGTCAGATAAGGGCGTGGGTAGGGGATCACATTTTGTCTGCCTGCAAGCTGCACCAAAGGTAGCTCTACAGCAACCGCTGTCTGTGAGCATCTCTGTGTCTAAAAGTCCTTGCTCAGGAGCTATAGCTCTCTGTGTACTGACTTGGAGTGATTACTAGCTACTTTGCAGGGAGCAAAGACCTGAAGCTGTCAAAGGAATACCCAAACGCGCAAACTCTTGAACAAATGCTAGAACAACTCTTTTCTACTCCATCTCTTATGCAAGATGTGTCTATTGGGTGTCATCTGATACATTAAAGAAATTATACCTGCTGCCATTCACCAGATGCCTATTGTCCTAAATCCTGCTACTGCTTACAGCACAGTGGCCAGCCATGGCCAAAAAGTGATCTACAATTTGTTTATCTCCTTTCTGAGACATTTAAGACTTAATGCATTCTCTTTTGTGCTGCTGTGTGTCTGCAGTATGTCAAGTGACTGGACAGGAAAGGGCTTCTGTGAGGTTATATGGGGACTGGGTAACACTAAACTGCAATTTCTCTTAGGAAGAACCAGCAAGGTCCAGCAAGAGTGCTCTCTTTCTCTGCGGCTTCTTCCCTACCCCGTGGCCAGATGTAGGAGGTCGTCAGAATAAGGGCTACACTGACAAAGTGATTTTTTCTTTTTTCTTTTTTTTTTTCTTTTTTTTTTCTTTCTTTGAACTAGAAGAGTAGGGGAGAAATCAACATAATTACGTGAGGAGAGGTAATTATAAGAACCTAACATTCAGTATGTGAGATTTGCCTGGTCTGACAATGCTCCTGTGAAATGTCATTTGTGGTATTTATCAACAGGAGTAGCTGCAAAATTATATTATAGAGGTATATGATGGATTAAATGGATGACTATACAACCACCTAAGCCTTATGCTGCTGCTTCGGTGCTCACAGTAATACACCCTATGGTTTTCTTTTTGTTCTGCAATTCACCCAGAAAGAGCTGCCAGTCACATATTACAGTTTTGTGGTTTAACGTGTCCTGTATAGGTAATTTTTTAAAAGAATCAACAGTAAGTTATCTTGATTTTCTAAATCTGTATTACTTTACCATACCCAGATCATTTACATTACATAAAGAAAAGCATTTGCAAATTTGTGACATTTAATTGCCAATCAGTGTTCCAGACTCATGTCATCTGATTTACAAGTACAGTCAGTGATAGCTGAGTGCTGCCTTCATTTCTAGTCAAGGAGGTTATGCTTGGCAGGCATCACTGTTCTGTTATGTTCAGCCAATGAATACTTACCAAACCGGTACAAAATAGAGTGGAATATGGAAATAATGTTTTGAAGTAGAAAGTTCTGGCTAGAACTGTCTGGTGTATGTGGGGAGGTGAAAAAATACGTGGTCAAATGACATGTTCTATCACAGACTACTAGATACCTCAGATTAATACAGTAGTACTTAATGATGAGCATAAAAAATAAATAACTCCGCAATTCATCCACCCTGCTTGGATTTCTAAATATCTGTGGCAATGACCACACACGCACACGTGGGTTCCTGTAACAACAAGCATTGAGGTTTATTTAAAAAACAGGGATGGATTCCTCAAGCTTATGCCAAACCTCTAGCAAGGACCACGAGAAAAAATTTTAAGACACTTTAGTCAGGTCTTTCAGCGATGTACATCTGGGCAAATCTTTGCTCTGTCTTGCTTTTGCTTTTTCTCATACTCTTATTGACCTTCACTTAAACTCAGAGGCTTGATTTTCACAAGGTATATTCGAATACCTGCCTCCATTGGTTTTTATCCCTCAGAGATTACACAGATTGGATGCTCCATGATGTCAACAGAGGATTTGCAATGTCGGGCTTTTGGGAACTAAATTGTGTGATCAGCCAAGATACTGCTATGTACAGATCTCACTAGTTAGATGAATCAAGTGCAATCGTGTACATGCAGGAATTGGAGGGTATGTATTACTAACTTGGGGTTCGGTCATTTGAACTTTACAATCTCTTGGTTTTCACAAGCTGGGATTTTTTTGTGGAAAGGGAAGCATTATGTTTCAAGTTAGAACCTGAAACCACTGTTTTCTATCCCCCATTGAATTCTTTTGCAACTATTGGCATCTTTTAGCCACAGTGGACCCCAGTTTCTCCATTTGTAAAATAAGATAAATCTGAAAGAATGGGACAGCCACTTGGTAACATAATTTTTATTATTACTGTTGTGTTGGGTTGGTTAGATCTGAGGATTTCTTTGTAGTCATATGAATAACCATAAGCATCTAGCTTCAAAATTAACACACTCCAGAACATCTTGAAGGTTCCAGATCCACAATTTCCTTCATGCCAATAATAAAAACACAAATAAAAATTAAATAAGATTAAATCAAAATCTAGTTGAGATAAACTTTTTGGTTTGCCACTAGGGAAGAGCCCTGAAGAAATCTGCCGCTGCTTTTACAAAACACCTGAGAATGAGTCAATATGTTTTGGTAATCTTGTTTACAGTATTTTCTTTTCAATTACAACAACAGCTAAATATATTTAAAAGAAAGCTACAGCTGCCAGATCTTTTCCTTGGCAGAATTTAGTACCAAGTATGTTACACTGTTGGCTCCCAGAAAGACTAGATGGTGCCTGGGTACTTGATTCTAGTCCCACCAAAGCCAACAGGGCCCCAGTGTAGCACAAACCCAGTGGAAGCGGGACCAGGACAAAGCTGGTCTGGCTTCTTCCTTTCCTGCTGGGGACTCTCACCTGGTACTTCGTCCTTACCTAACCTGTCTCACGTGGGGCTTTGCAGGAGATTCCCAAGAGAAACCTTTCAGCAGTTACGGTCACCAACTCAATGTCTGCTATTTTCAATGGCTTGCTGTAGTCTTAACAAAATATGTCTAAAAATAGTAATAATAACAGTAATATTTTGTGTATGTGCCATCAACCCTAAGGACATGAAAGCCCGGCACCTGTTGTGCTGACTTAATTATTGTTATAATGATTGGCATGAGAAAGGAACATCATAGTTCCTTTGATACTTCAGGGAACAAAGGCACGCTTTTCATCCCCGAGTTTACTTGCAAGACTTAAGGATGAGACTCAACAGTGCAAGGACTTGGCAGTGTCAGTGGGAGAGGGGGAAGGGAGAAACCTACAGTTTTTATTTCCATAAGTAAATATGGCTTGTTTTTATTAATTCTCCTTTATGTGTTGAGCCATGTGCTCTAGCACTGTATCACTTCAGAGGATGTTGTTGTAGCAGAAAAAGGTATTTTCCAACTCTTATCCACCCACAGACATATGACCAAGAAAGGTCCTTCTAATATGCATGCCTCAGGAAATATACATTTATGATCCCAGATGTCAGAAATACGCCTACTAGTACTGGCATGTTCTGCTTTCCCCTGTCTTTACTGGGACATTTTCCACTTTTCGTTCTTCTTATGGTTACTGGTGCAACCTTGCTCTTGCACTAATCTGCTTTATTATGCCCCTTCAGCTGAACCTGCGAGACAGCTTCAAATCCCAGCATGCTTCAGCTCTTGGATTACGCCGGCATCCATTTGAATTGAGAGCATACCTCACTGCAAAGCAGACAGGCACGGCCCTGGGGCTTTGGACACAGTCTAGACCCGAGATGCACTGGTGAAGCAGGGCAGGACAGATGTCACAGGCTATGAAACTCCAAAATGTTATAAGATGTAAGTGGAAATAGTCAAGGCTGCAGGTCAGCTGTTGCAAAGAACGTAGCCAGACTCACCGATCAGCTTGTTTCAAAACACTGGGTTCCTCTTTCATAGTTGCAAAATAATTAGGCACAGAAATATTTTCTGTTTTCTAGAAATGGAAAGGAACTGGAATATCTGCAAGTTTAATGTCCTTATTAAAAGCAGAACTGCCATTATTTTGAGCAGAAGATATTAACTACAATATTTGACTTTTTTCCAAAGACTCAGTAAAAAGATCTTTTAATTACTACTGGTTTTCTATATTTTATTGCATTTTCTTTTCCAATTGCCTGAAGGTTTTATTCTTTACTAGTAGTTGTAGAGTATGGATAACTGGTAATTAGCCAAGCAGGTTACAGATCTATTGCTGATTTACCATCTCAGAAAAAATCTTACAGAGTGAAGATGAAGTATGTTGTGTAATTACACCAACATGGAATTGCTTCAATTAATCACTGAGGGAATATACTCTAGAGTCTTTAAGTCAAAGCTATATGGTAATTTTCAGTAACTCTATCATGCAAAAAACCTTCTAATTCATTACTACTTTAGAGCATACAATCTGACTATAACAGATTTGAATCACTTGAATGCTTTCTTTACCTTCACTTGACTGCTTATTTTGAGTCCAAGTGCATCTCACCAATATTTCACAGAACCACAGAACCACAGGGNTTTAGCCATTAGACATGCAGGCAACAGTTCTTCAATGTATGTGTCCTGAGCAAGTGAAAAGACCAAGTTTCTTTAGCATATTAACTTGATAAACGAGAAGCATTATACAGTCTTCAGACATCAGCCAGGAGGACGGAGATATTCCACATTGGGCTGCTATGCTGTCTACCACCTCTGGCAGCAGTAAAAAGCATTTAGCTATGTTTGTTTGTAAATTTATTTCCAAATTAACTCACATAACTTGCATACCAACTTTCCAATTGCTTGGGTTAAAACTTCCAAAAAGGCCCTCACTTAGATGCTATTCATTCTTAATGTTTTAATGGTGGTTTTTAGCACAGAGAGATTAAGGTGTGACTTGTGGTATTTATTGCCATTTATGGTGACTCTTAGGAGAGATCTATCTTTTGGACAGAAAACAGAGTGAAAGAATGCTGTACCAAGACTTTTTTCTGCCCTGTCTCTGTTTCTAAAATTCCACTTGACCATTTGCTACAACAGTCTGAATATGTTTATTACTGATTAAAATAATATTTAACATTAATATGAATATTTTAACTACATTCCCTTTAAGTTCCTCAAAAGAGGGGAATGTAGAATTGCAACAGACTACTCTTAGGTGTTTAGCTCTCTCTTCCATCTAGTGTTTGCATTCAAATATCTCAGAAGGAGAACATAGGAGAATAAGCTTATGGCTTACCCTGCCTGGAGACCGAACTTCTTAATCTTGCTTTAGGGCATTTTGAAAAAATAATATTATGTCTTACTGTGCCGGACAGTCTCCTGATCCTGACCACTGAGAACTGTTAATATAACTGTATTACTAGAATAGAAATTGTGGCAAAAGGTGTTGCGGAACCTCTCCAGCATCAGTTGCTGTTCTGCAAAGCTGGGCATCGATTCGGCTGGCCTCGCAGCCTGTAGCCACTTCGAGTTCCCTTTCTTTAGGGAGCACACAAGGGAGGTTACTCTGCCCCTTCTTTTTGCTGAACTATATTTTTAACTTCACGAGTCGTCTTCCATTTCCCTTCTGGATGTGCGAAATCATTTCTTCCTTCTTCCTTCCTTTCCTTGCATGTTTATTCGGGATAGGAAATCAACACTTTTGCCTCATTGTTGAAAAATCCTGCCCTTCTATGCAGCAGTAGGAGGAGTGATGCTCAAGGGTTACCAGCCCATCCTGACCACCAAAATTTCCCTGTGAGCCCCCAGACCTGATGCCGGGGTACCCGGCGTGGCCGGGGACAGAGCAGGGACAGGATGCAGCGGCCGGTGTGGCGCTGCCCACCGGGGGCGGCCGGCGGGGGGAGCCCCGGGGCGGCGGGCAGCCAGCGGCGGGGGGGCACT
>VYXH01012738.1:43808-167694 GCA_013397275.1 Burhinus bistriatus
GGCTGCCCGGGGCGGGGGGGGATGCAGTCACGGCGGCGGGCGGCAGGGGGCAGGAGGAAATCGCCCACGGCCACGCGAGGCGGGACGGGGGATGCTGCGACAGGGGACAATCACTGCCTTGAGCCGCCGAGGGCCCGGCGTGATCCCCGCGTTGGAAACCGAACCCAAATAAGATGACCGAGAGCCATGTAGTGCTGCAGAGCGGCCCGACAGAGCATCGCTGGGTGGTGTTACTAAACGGTCTCCCTGACATTTCTGTGACCTTCAGCAAAGTGTATCATCAGAATAAAATCAGAAAAAAACGTTTTTTCAATCTTCCCTGGAGAAACTGGGGTGTCTTTTTCAATCCCCGCCTTCTCCTTCTGCTTGTCATCCCCTTTGTGCAAAGATTGATCATGTCTCTCCAGATGAGGTTTGGCTCTTTATTTCCCCAGTGTGTCATCGTGTGCCCACTTCCTAAGGAGCAGCCCACTGCAGTGATGTGGATTGCTGTCACAGTGATGAGTAAGACCAGGAGAGAAAGCACAAAGCTGAAAATCATTTGTAGAACTGTAAAAAAATCCAAGCTTACAGTCCTTACTGAGCCAAACTCATGCAGGGTAATAAAAGACCTACCATATGCTGTAAACAGCCTCCTTTTAACATTTGCAATGAATTATAAAAAAAGAGAAAAAATCAACTGATATTCGTCTAATGCTGTTAACCGGTTGCAAATGCTGTGGGGCAGAAAGCTGGATTTGAGCGACTCCTTCCACTTTGCGATTTGGGGGGTTCGCCTTGTGCCAATACCGGGAGCAGCCAGCATCAGTTATCTGCAAGGCGAGGTGTCAGGCTCCCAGAGATGCCCCCAAAACCAACCAGGGTATAGGCAGGCTGCCTGTTCGTGCGCAGTGCTGCCAGCAAAAACCCCCGGGGGCCAGCTGGGCCAGCCACAGGGCAGCTTGGCACCAGAGCAGAGCTGTCCCAGTGCCGGGGAGGATTGGGGTCACTGGCTCGGGCCGTGCATGGCCTGGATGACCTCCTAAGCCCACAGTGGGCAGGGAGTTGAAGGGCTGGGGGTTACTGCAATGTCATGTTTGCAGTATCGTGCCAATTTACCCAAGATTTAGCCACTCAAGCAGTAATTGTGGCAGGAACACTCAGGGTAGGTCATTACACTTATAATTTGCCAGGCCCTCAATTCAGCTTTTGTTGGGAAAAGTAAAAAAAGAGCTGTTGCCTTGAGTGCTACTGAGCAAGATAAAAACCAGTGGCTGGCTAGACATCGTCCATGAGCTTGGTTTTTAAGAGAGTTAGCAACACTGTGATATTGTTCCCATGCCGTACTGACATTTAGTCCTGCCTGATACCAGAAAGGCCAACTCCAGCAGCTCAGGGCTGTGTAGCCTGACACCCTCTGTTTATGTCCCTCTTGTCCCCTTTGCGGAGGACATTGCTTTGTCTCCTCTCATTGTCACATCCCCGTCCCTCTGAACAGCTTCTTCTTGGCTATTTACTGAGTCTCGAAATGCTAACCTTATTGCTTTATGGCCTGAAATATAAACTCTTATTCTCTGTATGAGCCTTTTCCTCATGCTTTCTCTTCACCAAATGGAGGTGAGAGGTAGCAACTTGTTTGTAGCCACTCACTGCTGAAGTTCTCCTATTTTCCATTTATTTAATTTAAAAAAGACTGTACCTATACCTGCAGAAAAATGAAGACAAATTGACTGGCGAGTGCCAGGAGCCACAGCTTGGAGTGGCATTACTGGGGTCTGACCCTGTGCATTTGCAGGCACCTGGCAGGTGAGATTTAAGAACACCCTTGAATTCGGAGTGTGCCAGAATGTCCCTGGGGTACCCACATCCCCATGAGATTTCTCCATGAGAAATAAGGTGACAGGTCAGATCCTCCCCACCCTGCCGTGTACTGGAAGATGTGTCTTCCACCCACAAGAAAAAGGCTGAAAAAAGAAGGTCACAGAAGGCCAGGCTGAAGATTTTCCTGCTACTGGTACCCAGAGATGTAGCGAGAAGTTTGGCTGTAACTTTTGCAGTGCAGGAGCTGAGCAGAGGAGCCTTCTGAAATGGGAACAGTCTGATAGCATGAGAATTGTCTTTGGCACACCTCTCTGTAAACTAGGCCTATGCTTTTTGGTCTCGCTGAGAAGAAACTGGAGATGGATACGTGCTCTCTATGACTTGGAGCAGCTGGTAAGCACTGTGGAAGGAAGCGGCATTGGGGCTGGTGGCTGCTGGAGCGTGTTTGTGCTGGGGCCAGCATCACTGTGCGGCTCTGCTCGCAAGCTGCAAAAACAACCAACGGGCTTATTATTGCTGTTATTATTGGAGAGGTTAAGAAAATGGGACGCATCCATGCCAGCACTTGATAGCATTAGCAATCTCCATAATTTACCTCGCTGCTTTTGCTGACATGATTAATTTTCAAAGGAGTCTGCATGATTGCCAGATTTTGAAAATATCAGAAATTATTTCCCAGAAATCTTCCTTTTCAAAATTTTTTGGTTAAAGGTGGCATAAATTATATTCCTGTTGCTTTAATAAACACACTATTAACAGACACTGTGACAGCACACACAGCTTTACCCAGTTATTCAGTTTATGATTGTGTCGTACTGTTTTATAATGACCTGAAATTGTATATTGAAAGGGAACTTACAGTGTTTTAATTATCCTGATAACACAGCCAGCTTTATAAAACATGCTGCAGGTTCATCATTTCAGAGACAGGTATAATTTATCTTGGGCACAGGAAAATTACTTAAAAATATAATGGCACCATTGATAATAATCATTACTCATATGTTCTCTAAATACAATAAAATGATCACATATTATTTAAGGTTGTCAGCACCAGGGGATTTCCACTTTTCCCAAGCGGAGAGAGCAGTTTTGTACTGTTTCTCTATGTGTCTGTTCAGCTTAACACCAGCAAGCCTGCCTCTGCAGGTGACAGGTGACAGGTTGTCTTCCAAACCTGTTGCATGACATTGCACAACCTTCCTTGTCCGCCTCTGCAGGGCTGTGGTATATGGGTAAGTGCTGGGATAGTGCAGCCAGGTTAGCTAATAAGCAAGACAGAATGTTGAATCTCCATCTCTGGAGGCTCCTTGAACTCCTGGGACACATCAAGAATGGTGCAGGTTGGTCATTGGAGACAAGTGACTTTTTGCAGTCCTGCCCCTCTTTTTATTCTGTGATATTATAATAATTTTTATTGTACTTAAACACCTGCTTGGCCAGTAGACATGGCCTGTCAGGATTTTTACTGGGGAGCATGATTTTTTTGGTCTTTAGTATGAGCCTGTTTTAATTAGAAACTAACTGTAATATTCTGTTCATTTGCACCCCTAGTTTTCACTCGCCTGCGTCTGCGCCTGTGGAGTGCTTTCCAAGGCTCTACCTTCTCAGACACTGATTTTTGCAGTCAGGATGACTTTACATGCAGAAGCTGTATGCAAATGCAGAGTACCGGCCATAACGTGGTTACAGTGTTGTATACAAATAAATCAGTTTAAGCTATACTGCACTGTAGCTAAGAATTTCCAAAGCATGCCTGGAACACAAGAATAATATAATTTAAAGGGAATTTAATGAGGCTGTAACTCAAGAGACAGGTAGTGGGAATAGCTATAATGCAGGAGCAAAGCATTCCTGAATCCTAAAATAGATTCACAGCTTTAATGGATCTTTTTCTGATTATATGTCAAATAAAAGGCATGCTTGTTTTCACATTTCTTTCTCTGTTGCTTGCCTCATATAATTTTCTCATCCTCATCTGTTCTTTGGCTTTTGCCCTCCTTTTATGAGTTCCTCTCATGCTCCCATATTATACTGGTTCGCAGAAGTTCACTCATAAAAATTTCAGTATTTATTTACCTTGTGCAACTTTCTTATTATATCCTCTCTGAATGTACTGTACATTTCTGATTCCAGAGTAGTACATGGCGTTCAGAACACCTGGGTGACAAAGTGCATGCATGTATCTGGGATTACGTACAAACACACCCCACTTTACAGGGTTCTTTTAAATCATGCTTATACACCAAACTTCTGAAGTATTTTAGCTTTTTCTTGTTTGTCGTAGTACCTTTTAAACTAAAGAAATGTGATTTTGAATAATGCTACATTGTTTCTTATGTTCATTAGAATATTGATTCCTAGCAAAATCCTATGTTGCATTATTACATTTGCTCATTTATTGAATCTACAGAAGTTTTATTTGGTGATTCCCACCCTGATCTATGCAGCTTAAGGTATGTTGCCTTGATTTGTTCAGTAGCGAGTATGCTTTGTTTTTCCACTACATACAAAAAAGATGTTTTTGTATGGGATGTGGTCCTGTATGGCATATACATGGTCCGAAGTGCATGTTGGATTCCTCCAGGGTGGTGGAATCAGAAGCAAATAAAATATAATACATATATATAATATACATGGTGTTAATTATCATAACACATATATTATTAATAAACAATTTTAATATTATATAAGCTTTATATTTTGTAAATGGGCATATATAAAGAAAAAGTCAAAAAATACAATTTTTTCCTTCATAAATCTCGTGTGGTTGTGTGGCTCTAGAATAGTGGTGAAATCCTCAGTCCCCGCTGCTCTGTTCCATTACATCACAGACGTGGCGTTTGTTTTAATTGTAGGTCCAAAGTTTCTTGTAGCAGGCTAGAAGGATTCTGCAGTTCGTGGTAAATGGAAGCAAGTGAGCAGAAAGCTCCTCTAAATGTTTACTGCCTGTGAGTGGGTGGCACTATGGGAGGATTGGGGTTTGTCTGTACAGCACACTCAGTCTGTTCCAGTCCGTGTTTGCCATAGGTTCACGTATCTATTCCCGAGCATCAGCTTCTGCAGTTCTAGGTTCAGAGACATGCAAACAACAGTTGAGCTGTTGTTAAAGTTCAGTGACTTTACATCATATTTGACTTTTACTTTATATTACATCTTTTATAACTTTTACCTTTTGTCGCTGTCTGTAGGCAGCAGGGTGTCCGGACCACAAGCCAGAGGTCTGCCCTGAAATGAGCATAAATCATATGATTAGGTTTTTTTATGTTAGATTCTTCAGTTTTTACTTTTCATCTATTATTCATTTTTTGTCTTTAGTTAAAGCTTTTTGTCTTTAGCTAAAGCTTTTTGTCTTTAGTAAAGTTTCTGTCCCCTTAAAATTCAAGTGGTTTGAAAAGGTCTCTGATTCACCGTGGCACCACTTCAGTATAATGACAGCACACACGAATAGTCACAGCTTTCATGGAAAAAAGGTGTGCAAGAGCCAGAAGAAAAATGAGCTGCCATCTCTACCAGGCCACCTGCCTGCACTGGAGCAGGTAAGGAAGGAATTCCAGGGTAAGCTATTTTCTAAACCTAGCACAGCAAATACATCCAGAAGACAATACTGTATAAGTCACTACAAAGGTCGGATCAGTTTGTCCTTTTAGGTCATAAATATGACACTGTCACTTTCAAAGTCCATCTGCCAGCAACATCAAGAAATTAAATCCTCTCTCCCGCTCCCTCGTGTAGCCTCCCTGTAATGCCCAGGTATCCATCCCTCCTGTTGCGAGGCAGGAAGCTGGGCACCAGGGCAGGCGGCTGTAGGTGGCCCTGCGGTCTGACACCAAAGGGGATGGGTCGGCCAGGCTGCTGGTCTAAAAGAAACTCGTGGGATGCAGAAGTTGCATCTCCTGACAGCTCCCTTCATCCACATGCATCAGCCCTAGCACTGCGGTAGCTGGTTATTTTGCAGCTAATACAGTTAGCTCACTGCCAGCCTCCTGAACCCTGTCTCCTCCGTATATCTTGGCGAGCTGGGGGATGGGGATTTAAACAATATTTGACTTGGAGGTATTACAAGGCAAACACACAAGCCATCAAAGGCATTTTTTATAATCATGGGTTAACATGATTCTTTTCTTTGGCATTTGACTGAAAAAAAAAAAAAAAGAGATAAAAAAGAATTTAAAAAGCCTTCTGATTTTAAGCATGCAGAATGTTCTGGCTTTCTGTCATTGTGACTCTTTTCCCATGTTGAAGGGGGAAAGTTTACTTGGAGTAATAAGCAGGTCCCGTGGGACTGCAACATGCTACTGCAGTCATACACCAAGCCAGTCAACCAGGAAAGGGATGTCGGCCAAGAGCCTGGAGTCCCTCACTTCAAAGGACACCTCATGGGCAGCAGTTTTATTTTCTTTGTAAGAAAATGATCTGATGAGCAGTTTGCCGCATTGCTAGTGGTGCTGCTGAGAGCAACTGTCCTATGCACGTGGAAATCTAAAAGGATGATTCTTATCTTCTCTACACGTGCTGTGGTGTCCCAAAAAGGGGGACTACATCACATAACAAATTTAAAATGACCATATGCCCAACCTCATTACCAGGCCTAATAGGCAGCAGATGAGACTCAAGATAGTGGGACGCTATTTCCTGGGGAGAGGTCATTGCTTATCTGCGCCTCATCGCTTTGAGCTATTTATAGGTATTTAATCACTCAAGCACTTAGGGCAAAGCCTTCTTGGAGAAATCTATTTTGGAGTGGGTTACTTCCACATAAGGTAGGTCTCATTTAGCTTGGCAAACCTCAAGAGCAGCATTGGAGATTACCTGTGGGTGGGAGGGACACCTACAGGGATGACATGACAAATGTGCCAGGCCAGCCCCACTGTTACCCCCAAACCAAGGTAATGGAGCTTATGGGGAACTCTTTGAGCTGTTCCAGAGCCCTGTCTCTGCCTGGAAAACCACTCTGAACTGCTGCTCTGCCTCATGATCATTTTGCTAATCCCGATCCCAAGACCATATGTGAAAGAGTGTTTTCCCAGTGCACGTGCAGCAGGATGCAAATAGATCTGAGGGCCTGTGTGACAAAGCCTGCCCTCCCTAGCATGATGCTCAAAATGGGGTAAATACACTGAGGTTGGGAGGTAAAATAGGATTCGGTACCTAATGCAAAGCAAACATTTCCTAATGCAAAGCAAGCAGTAAGGTGCCCTTGCAGTGGACAGGGCAGAAATAGTTTGGATCTTGATTTGGAAAGTGGCAGCCTTATGACAGAAGCTGGAATTAGCACCTGTGGGGTTGTGTGACCTCATGGGTAGTCTCAGCATCTGTTGTGTGGGTGTCGGCGTAAAAAGCATGGGTTTGAGGACATATGGGCTTACGTGTGATCTTTATCACATTTATGCAGAGCTTAGCTATAGCTATAGAGGTATTTCCTTCTTAGTCTTTTCCCTGCCAGTTGATACATGTAATCCACTATTCAAGAAATAAGACTTTTTGTCTATTGCTTTTTACCTTGCCTCTGTGACTGCAAAACTTTATTTAACTTACCAGTGTCTACACTTTTCCATCAGACATCCTATGATATGGTATCCATTTTTCCACTGCATTGTTTGGAAATCAGATTCTGTTGTTTTCAAGAAAAACAATTTCAAATGAGAGACTTAATTACTGCAAACACCTAATTCTAGGTTGATCAAATATTGAAAAATGGACAGGCCTGAGAAAGCAAATCCCTTCACAGAGTGAGGTTCCAAATTTTATTGCTGTTGGGTTTTAGAGTCTGAAGTTGCAGTAAGTCCAATGCTTGTATACATTCAGCTGCCACTTTCATGGCAATACCATGACCTGGTGACAGTTCTCCTTTCCAGTATGAAGCAGAGAAGCCAGTGTGGGATCATCAGCTAACGTATTCATCATGATGTCAGAGCCAAGAGAATGAGAGAAGTGGGGATTTTGCAATCCAAAGGTTACTGTATGACAGTTCAAGAAAGTATGTTGGGCAACTTTGGAGTTGCCTAAAACTACATTACTTAAATAACTGGCAAAGGTGAACACTTTTGCATTAGAATTTGCATCTTTCTTTATGTTCTGTGTTGAACAGTTCCTGTCCTCTGCCACGTTCCCAGAGCAGTGGGTTACCCAGCTCCGGGGACGGAGCTCTGAGCTAAAAACATACACACTTACTTCCCAGCCCATGCAATGCTCAGCTTTTTCACCACCTGAGTGCCACCTAACACCAGGGCCTTTCAGAGAGATAAATCCCTCAACAGCTGGTCTTGGGTACTACTTTAGGGCGTTGCTTTGTGACTGAAAACAGGAGATACAAGGACCATTTTTCCTGTCAGATAGTTGATCTTACTGTACGCAGAGTCTTGGTTCAGCTACCAACAGTGTTTCCATATTCTGACCAACAAATATAAGCAGGCAGTAAAACACTTATGTCTTCCAATTTGGTAAACTCATTTGTACTAAATCTTAATCATGTGCTATACGATGCCCCTTGATTTGTTCTTTCATCTCAGAAAAGTCTGAAAGACCATGAGTCCCATGTATTTAGGGAAGAGCCATTTTCTTTTCTCAGCAGAATATATGTTAGATTTGTAGAGCTACCTGGTGAAGACAGCAGACTTGAATGTTTCTAGAGTATTTTAACCTTTTTTGGTCTCAGTGTTCCATTGCAGGTCCTCTCAAATACCGAAACAAGAGAGGACATTATTTCCTGCAGAAGGAGTCTAGGGAACTTTCCCAGAGGGAAAAATACAAAGAAACCTCATCAAAGGCTCAGTTTTAACATTTTCATAGGGCTGAGCATGATTCACCATGTTTATGTCTCCACTTGGATGGGTGTGGGGTAAATGCTTACTAACCAGAGAGAGGAAGCATCCAGCACGCTATCTATCTTTTCATCTTCCCTTATCAGTAGACAGTTCAAGTTAAAACAAAAAATTAACTTCTTTCTTTTTTAAAAAAAAGAAAAAATATGCTGCCACAGTGTTTGATTTAAACTGTGGTCACATGTTTTGCTAGTGTTACCAGGGAACCAGAAATGAGTACAAACCTGGTTAAGGCTGAACGTCACAGCCTAAGCAACAGCTTCCCTGAATGACCCTGTGATGGAAGCTGTTAGACTTGGGTAGCTTAAGTAAAATCATCAAGTATGTTGTATCTATAGCCTGATGAGGGGTAAATGCAGAGCTGAACAATAATCAGACCAGGTATATTGTGAAATTCACTGCTATTGTACCAAAAGATTACAAGGTGAGTTTACTAGCAAGGTTCATTTCTCCCATTGAGAGTGCTCAGGATGGGTGGAAGACAAATTGCAATTATTTTTACCTTGATGCAGAGCACAAAATAAGTAGTATCTTCTTCCCCTGCTTTACAGAACAAAATGCACGTCTTTGTACTGAAATTGGTGCTCCTAAACACGTGATTGCTTCACAGAGAAAGCACTCCTGCAGTCTATGTGTTAAAGCGGGTTGATTTCCAGAGTCATGGTAGGGGCACAGAGAGCAAATTGTTATGAAAAGAAGTATTATCTACTAACTAAAGCAGAGAATTAGAATCATAACTCTGGAGGGACATTCTTGTCTGTGCTGCACCACCATATGCAGAAGGCTAAATGAGCTCCCCCTGTCCTTGTTTTGTACCTTCAAAATCAAGTTTATAATCTTTCTTGCTTTCTAATAATAAACTAACATTAGCAACATGCTTGGACACCTGAAAATGAGGCAAAAATCTCTAAAGGGAAACCCAGTGTTACTCAGTTTTGTTGATACACAACACACAACTGCTGGTGATCTATCCCTTTGCATGGACGAGGATGTGCAAAATATCTTGGCCCATTCTGCTCTGTACCAAATTCCTGTCTATTGCTAAAGTATCAGAACATTTATTTTGACTTTTTTTGGTCTATTAAGGGTTACCAAGTGAGGGCTGAAAGTGATTTAGGGAGTCCACTGAATGTACTGGCAAGGAGAAGTTCAAAGGGCAGAGTTCCAAGGTTTTTCTTTTGCAGAGAGGAGGGGGATTGTCATTCCAGACAACTGAAGCACCAGTGGCCTGGTGAAGGACACTGAAGATCCTACACAGGCTTCTTGACCTCACCATAGTCTTAAATGTTTCCTCTGAGGACAAACGTGTTAGTGGGGTTCTGCTTCTCATGTCGCTTGTTTTTTTCCAGATGCTCGAATCATTACGTTTTACATCACCTTTGCTTGCACAAGAACAGCCTCAACTCCTCTGAAGTAATTGCCAAATTTTGTATTTTTTGACATTCTCTTCTATATTGGTCACCAAGTAGAGAGGAAATGAAGATGCCCTCCCTCTCTGTATTTCTTCTTGTTAGAAAGATACTGGGCACCTGTAGTCAAAGCAGGCCTACTGAAATGTGAATGAGGGCACATTTCAAATGTCTATCAGAAAGGAGCCAACACAAAAGGAAACCAAATATATTTGGAAAATCTCACTATTTTTCCTTAAATAAAGGAGTAAAAATGTCCCTAAATGTACCTGGCTGACGTCCCTCTGCAGTCAATTTAGAGCAAATCCATCTTTAAATTGTCATTTTTGGGGATTTTACTGAGAGCAGAACATGAGGCTTTATGTTCTCAGCTTTGAGCAATGCATCCTGGGCCACTCACTCCAGAATTGATCAGAAGTTCCTTCAAGTGTAAAGACAGCCATGTTTGGCCCATCCCAGCATATTCTTCAGAAAGAGGAAATGTTTTATGTTGGGAAGTCAGTGGCCTGTGCAAGTGTGCATTTCAGCAGGAAAGTTCACAGACAGTGATCTGAGGTTTTACAAATCTATTTGAAGGAGACCAACAAAAATCTTGGGCTAACCTGTTTGTTATTCTGGAGATTGGTGTTCCCCTGAGACTTCCTAGAGGGCATTATTAATGTTGCATGGTGTGAACACTTTGATCTGCCAGAAATCGTCCTTGGAGCTGACAACAGCTGCCTCTCATCTTCCCTCAGCACTTCTCTACACTTTGGCTGCTGAGAACTTCCTTCTCAGAGACGAAAAGGAAAATAAAATCAACAAGGAAGGGAGGAGCAGCTAATTTAAACCAGTCTCCAAACTGTTGCTGGGTGCTGATGGTTTAATACCTGGGAAACAAATGCACAATGATGTCTCACCTGTTCTTTTTGGTTAGTCCCGTTGTGTCAGCCAGGAAGGTTGCTCTATTGCCTGGGAGAAGACTGGCTGTTCCTGGCGTGGGGACAAGTGACTCAGGTATGACTCATTGGTGCAGAAGAACCGGGCAGTAGCCAGGCACTCTCCTTGATGGCAGCAGAAGTCATCTCTGCAGCTCAGGCGCAGGGAACTGCGGCAAGCCAGCCCATGCCTGAGTGTTGCAGCGTGGCACTCTGATGGCACAGACCCGGTAAAGCAAATGAAGCCCCAAGGGCACAGAGCATGACAACAAGTCCTCGCAGAGCTGACCACACAAGGTGCCTTTCCTGGTCTTGCTTCAGCTCAGCAGGGTCAAAGCGTCTGCAGACTGACTAGCTTTATCCTCGGGATAATTTTTCTTCCTCAGCCACGGCAGACAGTGCCACAGCCCTCACATCCATCACAGCTAGCAGGAGGCAGCTCCTGCCCAGCTTCCCCATGCAGCCGGGGGTTGGGCTGTGGAGATGAGGAATGATGCTCCCCGCAGCGGCAGTCACAGCGGCCAGGGCAGCCATTCATCACCATTGCCTCTGCCGGAAAAGGCAACCAACACGGTTCGTTCATGAAGCAGATCAAATGATCCTGGGGCTGTTCTCCTAGGACCCAGCTAAATATGTTTACAATGGCTGGCATTTAATTCAATGAGTGGTCCCAATAGCTACTATGAACTGTTTAAAGAGTAGAACCTTACTCGTAAGAGTTTCAGGCTTTGGTTGTTCCTGGCACAGGCTGTTCCTGGTAGGTCCTTTTCCTCTGAGGTTAAAGGCTTGTCTTCCTGCTTACTATTCTTCATGGTTTTGATACTTTTCTGTTCTCTTTTCTGCTCTCTGTAAAATACCTAAAGACAATGATTAGATTAAAAACTGACAATCATTTGAGGAGAGCTGAAGGTGAACACTGCACACTGATGTGAGATCAGGAATTATTAATATTCTTGCTGCAGATGGGATAACTGGCAATAGGAGAAAGGAACCGATTTTCCTGATGTGACATGAGGAATCCCTGTGAAGTTGCTGGGGAAACAAGAAGTTAAGCAAGTGACAACTGTAGACGTGTTTTCCTGCTTGGCATGCTGAGGGTCACGCTCACATCGTTAATATGCAGTCCCAAAGATTAAAGATAGCCTCTCTGCTGATCAGAGATGCCATCAGCTGATCTGAGGCTACAGCAGCTCATGTGAGACAGTAGCACTGTGTGCTGCCCTGTGTGCTGTCTTTGTGATACCAGCACGTCCTCCAGGTGCTGCAAGTTGTCCCTTCGGTGTGCCACTTGCCTCCGTGCGAATGTGGATGCCTGCTCCCCAGGGCTGGTGTGACACATGGGCCACTCTGCAGCACTGCCTGGTGCTGGCAGGGAGACACCTCTGGTGTTGCTGTGGTGTGGCAGAGTGACTCTTCACAGAAACCTCTTCATTTTGCTTCTTAGCACTCTTCTCTCTTGTTGGATGTGAAAAAAAAAAATGTCTGCTTGTAACCAAATTCTAATTCCAGGTGTGAAAAATAAAATTGTCCTGCCAAGTCCCTCCTCTGAGGGATGTCACCATGTTTGGTGGTATTTCATAGGGGTTGAATGTGGCCCACTGACCTTAGAGATCAGGGGGTGTGGGTCCTGGATTTGAGTCTCTGCCAAACCAGCTTGACAGTCTTTTTCAGTGAAAGGTGTGGAGACATGGGAAATGCAGCATACACAGTTTATCTGGATTTCAGGGATACTATGGACACAGTAGCACACCAGTAGCTTAGAGCGACACTGAAGGAGCATTGTTTGTCAAATAACATAAAAAAGGTGGATGATAAAACTGGTTGATGGGAGGGATACAGCACGCAGTCAGCAATAGTATTTTATCAGAATAGGACTTGCACCAATCATGGTTCCCCTGGGATTAGCATATGCAACTACGACCAAGATTATTCTGCCTAGTTATTAGCAAGCTGTGAGAGCAGTATCATTCAGCCATGGCTGAATGTGAAGCTGGTACAAGACACATTAGGTACAGAAGCATACGAATAAGATATTACTGGATCAAAGTATTAAAGGAGGAAAAACATGTATGAAATTATGTATTTAGGTAAGAAGTGTACAAGAAAACTGAATAGCTGCTCTACAGAGTCTTTCTTCCATCTCTGATATGGCTCTGGTAGTGGTCTGTGAAAGGCTTCAAGTTAGATCCATAAGAAGACTTACCAGACTTATTGGACTTATCTGACTTATCAGACCAGCACTGTTGACCATCAAATCTAAAATTACATCCTCAGAATCTATCTGTTGTCTGTTCTTAGCCTTGGAAACATATGAAGTCACTAGGCACTTATGCTTCCATCACTAATATCACTTGTGTGTCCAAGCTTACTCTACATGCAACACAGTGATGGGTAAAAGGTCTCCAACCTGGCTTCAAATGATTTGGCACATGTAATTGCCACAGTGCAGTGCTGTGCAGAAATACCAGCCCAGGAACCTGATGCTGTGGAGGCTTGCTGGGCTGATGCTACAGGCAGGCAACATAGTCAGGGCAAACAGCTGCACTGCAATGGCTCCCAGAAGACAAGCTTGCTTAGCTGCAGTCTGCTCGGAGAACGGCAAAAGGCAGGTTGGATGTGCCCTAAGTGTCTGCTATGGGGGCTGAGCAGAGCTGATGACGGTCTTTGCAGTGTTGTGCAGCTGGGTGCCCATCTCAGGCCCATGCAGAAGGGCTTTCACAAGGGCTTTCATGCCCTTTCTTGCCCATGAGATCTGAGCTGATAAGAATTTTCTGAAAATCAGTCAGGTTAGGCTATGGGCAAAACAGGGAAGATAGTGACTATTTCCACCTATTGAGAAACTGTTTCATGCTGAAAGCATTTGCTCATTAGGATGAGCAATGTTTAAGTCCTGCCTTGGTGAAAAGGATCCTGGACCTTATCCACCCTCCAGACAATTGCCCCAGGTAAAGAGTGACCATGTGTTCTGTGGCGGGGCTCAACGGCTCTCCTCTGCAGAGCAGCACATCCTCCCTGGCATAATTAAACATGTATCGGTCCAGAGAGAATTAAAAAGATTCATGCTTAGGACTTAAAATGCATCTAGAAAAGTTTTGGGTGTGTTCCAGCACCCCTTTCTAAGTCTTGATACTGGACTTGTCGATAAAATCTACCCAGTTTGACACTTAAGATTCCTAACTCATCTGCCCTCCTGGCATATATAGAAAGCAGATCAAACATCCTTTGCCAGACTTCTGTTCCCATGTCGTTCTGAACACCCTGGGTTGGGAGGTGGCGTGAAGGTTACTCTCAAATCTATAAGTATGGATTTGCCTAACTTATTTCTTTCGAAAATTATCAAATGAAGGAAAGAACGAGTGATCTTGTGACTGAAGCAGAGGGCTGGCATTCATGAGCTTGGGGCTCTATTCAGCTGTTCCCTGGGCTTCCTGCCTGACCCTGGACAAATTGCAATCTCTCCATGCCAAAGTTTCCTCCTCTGTAATGTGCAGATAAGGGTGCCTACTTCACAGGGTTTGTGTGAAGCTAAATTCATTATAATATTCTCATGTTTTCAGAAATATTATTTCTGAGATTTGCACTTCTGTTGGAAGCACAAAGAATTATTTTAATCATTATTGCTAACAATAATGATGAATGCACTTCAGTCTGGAATGTGCTTGCTCTCACATGTTTGTTTATAACTTCAGAGTATAATAAATAATTCTGTAGATGCAATCTCTTCATCTGATTCCCCAGCCCTCTGCTAACCCGGCATGAACCTGCAGTTACGCTGGCAGTCCTAGACCAGAGCTTCAGGGTTAGCTTGGGCTGCCACATTCCCTCATGGAGTTTCAAATCAGTAAGATCATCTCTGAGCACAGTATTACCCTGCCATGGTTCCCAGGCAGCAGTATTTGAGAGGAGAGACAGGAGCGTATCTCTCCTACAGGTCAGCAGTGGTCTGCATAGCTCCATAGGCAACGTCTTTGCTCCAGGGCTTATAAAGGTCCTGCATCAGTGGTGGTAACTGTTATTTCATGCTCCTGCAAGTGTGAAAAGTATTGCCCTCACTATATTCTTGTGGCTGTGTGTCCTGATGGTCCCTCCTTCTCCCATTATAACAGTCCCATAATTTTACGTTTCCTCCTTCCATCTGTTTTTTCCTGTCACTTTCCCCTGCATTGTCCCAAATAGCTTAATTTTTCCATTCCTCTGGTGTATGCTCCATCCTTTCTCCCTTCAGATCTCTGAACTCCAAAATCTAAGATTATCAGGAATACAAACATGCTTTAAAATGTGCACATAACTTGTAAGTTTATCACCACACAACCTTAAAATTTTTTAATTATTTTGTCAACTTTTTACTGGTCTTTCACTCCTCTTCCACTTCCTTAGTTTTGCTACTTGTTGCTTTCATTCACTGTCCCATTTAAAACCAGAGCCCTGTTTTGTAAAAAAATATACAGCTGGGTTACAGTGTTTGCTGCTATCCAGAGTCTGGTGGTTAATTCCACTACAAATGACTGTATGAGCTCTGGTCCTCAGTGTGTCCCTGCCTTGAAAAATCTCAACAAAATGGGGCGTGACAGGAACTTGAGAAGGAGAAGCTGCCAATATTCTTTTTAAATGCTTTTGCAAGCTATGACAGGGACAGTGCAGCTTCAAAGTGGTCCTTTTTGGAAGAGATGCATATGATGACATGGCCACCCTCCTCTCATGCAGTATGGATGCATAATCAGTGGGCATCACGTGGCATGGAATGGGCAGGTCCAAAGAGACAAGGGAAACCGCAGTCCCCAGCCACTGACACGTGTATCATATATAATTTTCCTTTGTTAATGTGGTGCATGGAGAAGAGAATTCTCTACGAAGTATTTTGTCTTACTTTTGTATTCCTCTTCTTTTTCTAAATCATATATCACATTTCTACTATCAATTTTCCCAGTGCTGAACAAGGCACCATGTTAAAATTTTTTGAATTGGAGGGAAATTAATCTCCCTGCCTTCTGTCTGAGCTGTTCACCTGAGTCTCTTGGTTGTCCTTGATTTTCATACTTCTGTTAGTATGTCAGATGCTTTTAACCTCACCTCCCAACCAAAGGAATTGCTTGTCCTTGCAGACCAAATCTTGATGACTAGTGATGAACATGATCCGTTGTCCAGATCTGTCCCATAACATGTCCAGGCTGCATCCTGGCTTGTTTACCTATTTGGGAAATTCTAGTTCTTAGTTGTTATGTTGTGACCCTTTTTAAATAGCGATGTCACCCACATTTGTTCGTTCCCTCAGTAAGCATGACTGTGAATTGTCAGTACTTACTTGCAAGCTGAGCACCAAGACCATAAGGCAGAGAGTGTCTTGACGTCACCCCAGAGCAAGACCTCCACGAATAAGATCAGCATGTTCTGGCCAGCTCGGCACACCAGCTCCCCTTTCAAGTTGCATCATAGAGGGATTAAGCTTTCTTCCTCTTTTATGTAGCAATAAGGGAGGAAAGAAGACTCCTTTTTAAGAAATAATTTGAGAAGATCTGTCGTTCATCAAAGCAGCTGAGTTATCTTCCTTGAGTTAGCTTGGCCCAGAGCAATGATTTGAGGTAACTGAGTGTCTTGGAGGAGCTGCACCATATATTTTCTGTCCTTCAGTTCCCTATACGTAAAATTTTTCTGCTGAGAACAAACAACTTCCCAGTTCGGATGCATGGGACTCCTTTATAGTACTGTGAATATTTAGCAGCTCTATCCTGCTTTTTTCTTTTAATAGTTGTCTGCCTGAGGACACTTACAGGTAGAATATTCTGAACAACTGTAAATTCAAGGAAACAACCCCCTTCTCAAAAAATCTCTCAGGGTAAAAATAACCATAGAAACAAAAATGTGGGAAAAAATGAAATAGCTAGTCAAAGAAACTTTATTTAATTATTTATTTATTATCAAGAAATGTCTTATGTGTAATTCAGCAAGCAGAAAGTACATAGATGTGTTTAAATTATTTTCCACTGCATAAAGACAAATATATGCAGTAGTAGAGGTATACTGCACTGTAAGGTGGTTATGGGTAAGTTTGATTGCTGGCATATCTCTGAACAACAGGAAAATTTAAGTGTTGCAAATAGAAGGCATCAATATTGTTAATTTACAACTGTAAAATAAAGTTACAGCTACAGTGTTCATAAGTAGTCAATGCTATAATGAACACAGAAAAGAAATATACTTCTAGAAAAATGTCTGGCAAAGGATATCCCTGTATATATATTTTTAGTGTAGTTTACCCAGCTCAGTCTTAAGGTCTGAGAGTAATACAGGTATAATTCCAGACTTTCTAGTAGTCTTTAGGTACCTACACAGTACTTTATCATCATAGGTAAAATGCTGTAGCTGGAGGCAAATTTAGGCATTGTGTACACAACTACAATATAAATTAAACATTTTTTGCAATAAAATAATCTTTATAATGCCTACATAATACAAGTTTTTCCTTGTAACTTCTCTAACCAGAACTGGATCCAGATATTCTGATCTTAGTTTCTGCTCTGATCTTTATGTACTTACCTGCAGTAGTGAAGAATTGAAATATGTTTCCCACTCTTTCCACTCACCCATTCAGAGGGAAAAAACACTGCATTAACATTTCATTTTAATTTTTCTCCAGATTTCTCATTTTTTCGTATCAGGTCTTTGGACACCATTCCCAGAAGAAAAATCCCTCAGAACGACAAGTCATCTCATCTGGGTTTCAAATCTCAGCTGCTCTTAATGTATAAAAGATTCTGTTTAGAGACAGTTTGGCAGCATGCGACACTCCGTCATCAAAATCCAGCAAGCCTCAGCCACACATTTAGTGCCATCTCAGCATCTTTGTCTGTAGCAATTTGTCATAGCCTTCAAAAAGACAGAAGTCAGATTTTGAGAACGTAGACCAAATAAATGCAGAGCATCACAGATGGGTTGAGTTTTTATCTTTTTGGCCTAAAGAGCACACTTGAAACACTGTAGAAGAAGACTTTGACAAATAGCTACGCAGTTTAGGCAGCAAGGAAAGCAGACAACAGATAGCAAGGTTCTGAATTTGGCAACAGGAGCAATAACAATACAATCAACTTTTATTTATATTGACATAATTTCATTTAATAATTTAATCCTGCTGTTATACCCATGAATTTGTGTCAAATCTAACAGCACAAAACCAAATTCAGCTTAATAAAGATATAATGACACAGCAAGATCCCATTGTATAATTACCTGCTATCCTTTCCCCTGTCCTTCTTTGGTGATAGTCATTTGTTGTGCAGCTCAAACTGAAACAATTTTTTTTTCTTGGCCATGAGTGCTCACATTCTGTAGCATGGGTAGGTTATCTAAAATGAAGCCTAGTGTATGACCTAAGCACTAGAAGAACCAGACCTGAACTCTGCAGGAACTCTATGTGCATTGCCAAGAGAGTTTCCTCTGCTTCAGCAATGGGAAGTCTATGGGGATGTAAGATTAAAGGTGGCACTTTGATGTGCTGTATTTGGATCATACGTTCAATCACCGGTTGATTTTAAAAAAATATATTAAGTTCAAGAGGGCTGTGAGCTCATGGCAAGCAGAGGGTTATTGACCTAGTCTTTGATGGACATGGTTACTGTCTTTTTCTTTTCTCTGGCAGGCACCTCTGGCAGTCACATGGCTGTTCAGACCTCTTTTCATAATTTGGAATTCACGAGACACATGGGCTGAGCTGTACTGGCAGCCCTCATATTTTTTCACCGGTGGCAGCCCTGACAAAAAATTTTGAAGCAGAGAGGTTGGGCTGGGCTGGGCTGGCCACTGACGTGAAATGACAAATGCTCTCCCCCACCTCTCTCTCCAAGGAGAGGGGGAGAGAGAAAGAGATTTATGAGTTTAGAAGGAACTAAACTACTTTAATGAAATAATAATAATAAAATAATAAAAAGGAAATAATGAAATATATACAAAACCGGATCAAGCTCCCAGGATGACGATCATGTCACCAGCATGCACTGGGAAAGTCCCAGACTGGACTCAGTGACAAACGGGAACTAGATTCTGCACAATATGCTGATAATTTCAGTTGTTAGAAGAGGCTTAGCTAAAAAGTAAAATTACTGAACAGAAAATTGGTTGTCGGTGTGTGTGTTGCTCGCTTGCACGCACACGTTTAACACATTGGAGTTTTAAGAGAACAATATCCTCCAAAAGAAGAACAACATAGACTATCCACCATGATCATAATAGTATCTGTGGTGTGGTGCTGTGGTGTTTCAGGAGCAGAGCTCTCTGCAGCTTTACATTTAGCTGTGGGACCCTGGGAGAAAGGCCTGCACTTACAGTATTTCCATCCAGGTCTGCAATCACTGGGAGTGAAATATAACTAGAGACTCGCGCATGCATTATGTTTAGGTGTAGCCTGGTATCTTCATTTGCTTCTCTTGTCTAATTAGGCTGTAAGCTCTTGCAGATAGAAGGTGTCTTTTGCTCAGTGTTTGTACAGAACATCAGGGTCCCAGTCCTGAGTGATGCCTCCAGGTGCTGCTAAAATAGTAATGAACATCCTTTGCATGTGAGCCATGGTCCTTAGTCTTGCTTGGCTAGGTAAGACGTAGTGCTTTTCCTGCTCCCTAGCTGGATAAACATTCTCAGCTGGCCAGAGCAAATTAATTTCAGATGCAAGTAATAGTCAAGGACCTCTGTTGGCCTGTTTGTGGTTTTTGTTTTATTTGACCATGTTCTCTTCAACAACCAAGTCAGCTAAACAGAGATAATGTAGAAAGAAGGGAGAAAAGGTGTAGTTGAGCTGGTAAAACAGGCTTTCCTATAGAAAGTAGGCTCTTCTTACCTAGTAAGCAGAACTGAAAAGCTCGATTCTCTGATATCCTGCATCTTGTGACACTGGTAACGCTAAAGCAAATATCTTTTTCTAAGTTCGTAATATTTTCCATCCACTTTGCATTCAGGCAAATACTGATTAAAAGAGCCAAGCAAAAATCATCCTAGAAGAGCATTCATAAGAGAAAATAATGAGTGAAATGGCAAGATAAAGGGGCAAAATGTATTTACTTACACGGCTCTCTCCTATCCCAGCTGAAAGATTAGCTTTCATAATCATGTTATTTCATGTTCCCAGTTAATGTGCAGCATTTCTAACCCATGTTTAGGTAAATGTTGCTGCTCTTCACACATTTTTTAACCCACAATGTAAAAGCATTGCATGAAATAAGCACCATGTGTAGCACAAGTGTACTCTTGCAGTAAAATCACATAATTGGAAGCAATGTAGATATTTATTTTGCCAGTAACTGATCTATTTACTTAACCTGCTTAAAGCCTGTGGACAAAGGCCTTCAAAAAGCCTGAAAATTAGAGAGAGTTCTCGCAGAAGAGCAGGCAACAATTTCATAGTTCATCTTGTTTTTCTGTTCAGGCAACTAAGAGGGCCTGGGAAAACTCTGCTGGGTTGAAATTACAGCTGTGTCACAGAAATGACACGAGCACAGGAAATAGTTGCCTTATAACCATTAGCTGGGGTCCCAGCTGACTGCAGTGACATTCACTGCAGCTTAAGTATGTGTGTGAATCAGGAGCAGCAGAGGAACGTTCCCAAAACCAGCACTCCTTGGGTCAGCAATGGGTTTCTCTGCCCCATTCAGGCTTTCTGTGAAGAGGGTGTTTGGAGAATTAAGTGATTTTATAGGGTGTCCTTTACCACTGCCTTACTCTCTCCACAGAAAAGTATCTAAAATGAGGGACAGGACACTTTTATTGTTTTTGTCAAAGAGAAATATGAAATACTTATATCCCTTTCCAGTTAATTAGGTAATTATATTGTTTCATGTCAAAAGAGCTTCAAGTGATTAAACTGTTGAAAGTGGAAACCTCAATTACAGGAAACCTCCAGGGACCACATTATAGCCGCAATACTAATAAATAATAGTTATCATCATAATAATAGATAACACAGAGGCATAATACTTCTGAGTTGTCCAAATGACTGCATAACTTGATAAGAAGAATACCATTGCTGGTAGATAAGAAACACTTGATACTTTACTAGGTCAAATTTAAATTACTCTTTTAAAAAAGGTTTTACAAACAAAACAATTCTGTTCTCAGGTATGAAAATTTTGCATGCTTCCCACGGAGAAAATTAATAATTTGTGAATTAAGATGTGAGAAGTCACACAGGCTAAAGAAGGAACATTTTAAATAAAAAATCACAAGCAATCTATATGCCGAAGTCTCCTGTCAGACTTGATAGCAGCAAACAAATCAGTGATGTGCAGTTTTCATAATAACTTTGTAGTTCATTGTTAAGTTTAAAAGGAAGGTAAGCACATATAAGATAGTGTAATAAAACAGAATTGATATCTGTAAAGATCAGAAGATATGTACATGCATATCTTTGTCTATTTTGGTTTTCTTTGTAATTTAAAAATCTAAAATCAAATGTTGTTATCTTTTACCATTACCCCTTCTATTATTGTATTTAACTACTGTTATAGCTGAACCCCAATGTCTCGTTTTAAACACTTTGCAAATACATGGGATAAAATAATCCAGGAATCTTAATGGACAGCTTTATGAAGCATATTGGACAAATGTAAACCAAACATCACTAGTCTCTATTTTGCAAAAGACTTTAATGCAAGTTTCATTTAAGGCTTGTGTGGGTACTAAGCTAGCTATTGACATTTATGTATAATAGTCCTTTCATTTCTGAATTTTGTAGGGTTGGTTGGTGTTTTTTTTTCACAGCTTCAATTTCTCTGTTTGGTAGTATGAACTCACCCCTCTGCTAACTCCTTTAGAGAAGGAGGAACTGAATGAGTCTGGGAGAGAACCTGCAAGACTCTCCTATCACCCTGAAATTCGGTCATCCCTGTCTCTCTCTGTCTATAACGGTATAAAGGTGTTCTAATTAACAGTTCTGTAACTATTTGACAGCAAAACAGCAAATCTTTGGAAAGTTCTCCCCTGGCTCTGAACTCATTTTCACATCATTACTTTTTATTTCAATGTATCCCAGACTTCCAAATGAGAAAGATGACAGAGCAAAAATGGTGTTTTCACTTAGTGCCTGTGAGACTACTTCACAAACAGTTTCACCTTTGCTTTTTTATAAAAAAAAAAGTTTATCTTAATGGACTTGGTTGTATGGTAGAGAGGCAGAAGCTAATGGCGTGTGGGCAGAAAGGACCATGTAGGTGATATGGTAGGAAGTGGAGAAAATGGCAGGTCCCTCACTTCTTCAAATCTACACACAGAAATGCTGCACTTCACAAACACTCCATACTTAGGGAAAGATTTTGTAACACAAAAATAAACCCTTTAATTATATTTAGTGCTGGCTGCAGGTAACGATGGAGAATTAGTTGGGAATGGATGAAAGAGATGTGAACATATGCTTTCATTCAGGCACTGGTGTTTTTTCCCTGCCAAGCCATTAGGACAAAGTAGGAAGCACACATAGAACAAGGATTCTCCCAGCATTCATCTTAAGAGTTGGGCAAAGACCGGCTCTGCATCAGCCCCTGTCCCTCCCCTCCAAATGTCCTCCCCACGTGACTTCTGCAGAGTACGAGTGCAGCTTGGCTTGCAGGTACTTACTGAAAGCCTCGTCCACACATGCTCAGAGCAGGACAGCCCTACGCACAATCAAACGTTGGCTGTCGCTGAATCCCTGCTCCTGTTCCAGTGCCTCCACTGCAGGTGGAAGATCTGAAGACGAAAAAAACCCCAAAGGGGTTGCTAGTAACTGGCAGGAGTTAGGAGACCTCTTGTTGGCTGTCCATACATGCAACGGATAATTGGTTCTGCTGAGTTTGCAGGACAATTCATGGAGCAGGGAAAGCCATAAATACATGTTGCAGAATCCAGTTCAAGTTGGGATTGATTCTCCTTCTTCTATTTTTAGACTAGAATGACATAGCTGATTTCAGTGTGTAAGCACAGGCTTACTGCTGAGTTTAGTAACCAAGCTCATTCAGATATTCCCCTCACCTGGAGATAGGAAGAAATTTTTCACTATGAGGGCGGTGAGGCCCTGGAACAGGCTGCCCAGGGAAGCTGTGGAGGCCCCATCCCTGGAAGTGTTCAAGGCCAGGCTGGATGGGGCTTTGAGCAATCTGGTCTAGTGGGAGGTGTCCTTGCCAAAGGCAAGGGGATTGGAACTAGATGATCTTTAAGGTCCCTTCCAACCTAAACCATTCTATGATTCTGTGATTCTGTATGCTTACAATTGCAGAGAGCGGAGGGAAGGAGAGCAGCCTTTTCCCACCATGTGTGATGCCACAGGTGGATTGCACACAGGACAGTGCAATTCAGATCCCCCTGCTCCCAAACTACTGTGAATCAGGCTAAGGCCAGATCCACAGCCCCCACACAGAGGCTTATAAAATAATAAATCAGAGATCCCCTGATGCCTGCTCCCATTGCATCTCAAGTGTGATCATACTCTTTCTTGCTCCAAGCAGGTGACGGTGGGGGGGGGACTCAATCCCTTTGCTCTAGGGTAGCCTCCTTCTCCACTACCAGCCTTCTGGAACTCACTTTATATATTTTACAGCTGGCGCTGAGCATGCCATGGTGCTTGTCCTGCTGACCAGCTGCCACTGGTGCTGCTCCTCAGCTGGGAAGATGTGGGAACCAGCCAACAGCCCCAGCCCTGCTGCACAGGACATCTGGAAAGTGAGGCTGAGGGTGTTTGGGATCTGAGGTCACTTTTTGAGGAACGAGGGTAAAGGAAACATAGAAGGGCCAGGGCTTCCTGGAGGAGTGGCCACCACCACCTCTCATGCCAGCATCAGCACCAGCACTGGCAACAGCAGCACCAGCAAGTCATAGAATCATAGAATCACAGAATTGTTTTGGTTAGAAAAGACCTTTAAGATCATCAAGTCCAACCTTTAGCCTAGCACTGCCAAATTACCACTAAATTACCACGTGCCTCAGCACCACATCTCCAAGTCTTTTAAATACCTCCTGGGATGGCAACTCAAACACTTCCCTGGGCAGCCTGTTCCAATGCCTGACAACCCTTTCAGTGAAGAAATTTTTCCTAATATCCAATCTAAACCTCCCCCGGCACAACTTGTGGCTGTTTCCTCTCATCCTATCACCAGTTACTTGGGAGAAGAAACTGACCCCCATCTCGCTACAACCTCCTCTCAGGTAGTTGTAGAGAGCGATAAGGTCTCCCCTCAGCCTTCTTTTCTCCAGGCTGAACAACCCCAGTTCCCTCAGCCGCTCCTCATAAGACTTGTGCTCTAGACCCCTGACCAGCTTTGTCACCCTTCTCTGGACATACTCCAGCACCTCAATGTCTTTCTTGCAGTGAGGGGCCCAAAACCGAACACAGTATTCAAAGTGTGGCCTCATCAGTGCCGACTACAGGGGGATGATCACTTCTCTAGTCTCTCCCCACAGCTCCCTGCTGCACTGCTGCTCCTCTCCTCTCCTTCCCTTTCTGTGTCAGGAGCTGTACAGCCTGCACCTCTATCCTTAAGCTGCCAACATCTTGCTCCTGCCACAAAGATCCCTCAGAAGGGCTTTGCCCGTCACTGCTGCGCTCTTCCTGCGGCTGGGCTGTCTGACCGGGAACACCTCAGCCTGGAGCGTGTCTGCGGGGAGCCGCACAAGGTTTGTGCAATGCTCAGCAAGTCTTACCAAAGCCTATTTTGAGACATCAACGATGTCAACCTTTATTAATTGATGGTGTAACTTAATTAAATTCACTCCAATTGCATCATTAGTTTTGACTTATTTTGCCAAAGGGAGAGGACAGCCAAATGAGACGTTCAGGTTTGAATCGACTTAATGAATGAGGTTCAGCCCAGCTTTGGGGCTGGGGGTGGAACAGTCTGGCCAGACACAGTTCATACCCTCAGCTACCGTGAGGCAGCCTAGCTTTAGTGAAGGTGAGACAGCGATTTCCACCCAGGTAAGCTGATAAGTCCAGAAAATCTAACTGCCACCTGGCGTACTTAAAATAATGCAGCAGACTCTGTACTGGCATCGTTTAGAAATACAATATTATTTTATACTGCTTTGCATAATTCCATATGGAAATTGAAAGGTATGTTGAATGACCATGAATATGGTCGTGTTTATAAGGCTGCACGGTGGCCTCTCCCTGAGGGTTTTTACTGCCACTGTAATTCCAGTTAAAAAGAAATCACATCTCTAATGAAAATAGTTGGACTAGTAAAATATTTGAAGTGCAAAGCAGGCCTGAGTGGGTGTGCCTGTCCCTGTAGTCAATGCCAGTAAGATAGGAAGGGTCGGTGCTATTTTAAACACAACCGTTAGTTACTTTTCCTGCAACGCCCCTGCTTGTACATCTAGCCTGGTGTGCACTTAGCTGCAAAATGTAGGAAGCTGATAGATTTTGGGTGTGTTTGAACTTTCATAACCCCCTCATCTGATGTGCTGCAATCTCTGCAACAGCAAAAGACTTGTTTCTGCCCATGCCCTAAAGAAATAAGTTCTCATTGCTTTTCCTGGAGTTAGGGATGAGAAAACACTTTTCAATCTTACTTTTCACTTTTTCTGACTGACCTTTGTGGACACCTGCAATTCACTAGACCAATTATAATACTTTTTTTTATTCTTGCTCATTATTTTTCCTTATTTCTCTCACACTGTCCTCGGGTCCTTATCTTCACCCAGATTTGTCAGTCTTCCCTGCTGATTCCTCTCCATTTCAGTGGTTGGTCTTGTTTCATATCCTCCCTTAGTTTTAGAGCTTTTTCAGACCTGTCCATTCCCAGGGGCCAGGTTGGAGATTTATCCTTTCGACTCCCACCTGGCCCTCACTCTGGGGGAAGAGACAAGACAGGATTCATACAATTTTGAATGCTTTCATGCTCTGGGATCACTTCAAGTCTGTTTTCTTCCCCCAGCACCCACTTTTCCCTTCTTTACACTGGTTTTGTGAAGTGATTCTAGCAGTGGATTACTGCTGAAGGAGAAAAAGCCAGGCTGGCACTTGTTCTCCTGCCACTCCTCTGGGGCACCAGGCTTCTGCAAACCCTGCCTGACTTAGGTGCCACCTGACTTCAGCGCACCCTTCTTGGCAAGAGCAATGAAAAACTGGTAGTTATCCTTTCCAAGTACCTCCACGTGCTGTCCGTGTGCAAATGAAGCTTTAAAGTACTTCTCTGTCATGAGTTCGTATATAGGAAGTGCCCAAGATCATGCAGTGAATAACTAGGAGGAAAAGATGAAGAATTTAACTCACTGGTTAGAGCTTTTTTCCCTCTTCCTGACTCCTTCCTGTGTGACCGTGTACAAGTCACAACTTTTCTGTGACTGAGTCTCCACTTCTTTAACAATGAAGTAATAATCCCTGTTTTCTAGGAATGCTGTGAGGCTAATTCTTCAACGATTGTGTAGTGCTTTGAGATCATCACTCAGAAAGGTCACAACCAACAGTAACAGCAAGAGCTCAGGCCTCTGTTCTCTTCTGATTTTGTTCTCCGCGTGAAGAACCTTCTAGGTTCACTAGCCTTAGCTCTGGTGGTACACTTGCACTACCCACGTCTTAGGGTGAAGAAGGTTTTCTGTGCGAGTGTGTATACAAGACTTGTATGTTCTACTGTCTTCCATGGACAATATATGTTGTGCCATTACTAAAAGACAAGAAAAGCAAGAGAAGAATTTAAGAAATGGCTACCTGATAGTAAAACTGGAATTCCTCAGTCTGCATTTGTGCAGGGGAGCAAGTGGCCTGCTATAGAGAAATGCTGAGCAATTACCAGTTCCAACCCACGGTAGGATGGAGTTGCAGTTTCTAATTTTCTTTGAATAAGGATTTAATCTGTGATTTGTGTATCTGAATTCAGAGGAATTGCTATTATGCCTTGCTTTAGGGTGGCTAATGAGCCTTTTCTCCACTGATGGGTGTATGTAGCTCTTGTCAGCAAGAACCGTAGTAATATTTTGGTACTGACAGGGAAATAACTCCCAGTGCTTAGCAGTACTTCTGAAGTGAAACGGAAAGGAGAAAGCCTTTCTATTTTATTCCTCTTCTCCCTTTGGAAGGGAACTCACAGCAGCTCACTGTGGCTTAGTCAGTAAATCCCCAGGTGGGATTTGAAACTCATGACATCAGAGAACAAAGCATCTTTGCTGTGCTAATGTAGGCAGCAATGATGTGTCATCGGCTACCACGCACATGTTAGTGTATCATGAGGGTTCAGTGCTGTTTTGGTGACAAGGAGCAACCTTATACTTCGGTACTATGTAAACACTAAGTCTATTCACAGTCTCTCTCCTTGTGTAATAGTTCTCACATACAAAGTAGCAACATGAAAAAATCATTCTGCTGATGAATGAATCACTTTGATCAGTGCATTTTGTTACTGGTGGTTTGTTTTTTTTTTAATTTATTTTTAAGTAGTGATAAAAGAAGCTTCTTTTGTATGACAGTCACATGATTTGTATAAAGTGGCAACAGGAACTCATACATGCAGAGGGGTTCCTAGAAAGCAGAGGTTAAGATGTAGCACCCAGATTATTCCTTCATGCTGCAGTTAGTCTTCAAATGTCAGGTGAATAGAGCAGGAGCATAGAAGTTGCTGCACAAGCTCATGTCAGCAGTAAGCTTAGCTCAGCTCTGTTTTTGTCTCTTAAAGAGTACCAAGCTGCCACAAACTAAAAAATAATGGCCTTTAGTTAACAGCATCAAGAACTCCAGCCACTGCTCAGTACCTCCACCTGCTAAATGCTAAAGTGTGTATGAAGTTTTTATATGCGATTACCTGGTGCCAGCTGCTCTGCAGGAACTGTATGTTTGCACAGATTTGTCACGTGCAGCTTCCTGCCGCAAGGTGAGGTCTCATCCCCCCTTGCAAGAGGGCAAAACATCTGCTCCCGTGCGGTGGGGGATGCTACATGGGAAAGCCCCTGCCCACCACAGAGCGCCGACCTCCATCAGAGCTGCTGAGTACCACAAATGTGGAAAACATGCCATGCCGTGCTGTGCCTACATCTAGGTGTGAGTAACCTGCCTGAAGGTTACCTGCCAGGCACTCCTGGTACTGTCACCCTCAGTCACTCATGACCAGTTTCCACCTTACCCTGGCAGTGTGGGTGTAGTGCCCTGTCTTGGCCTCAGCCGTGGGGGGTGAAAGCCATGTGTGCTGGGCACCAAGTGACCAACTGCTGCTTACAGTTACTTCTGCTCTCCATGGAAATGTGTTTACAAGTTGTTTGAAGGTGAACGTGTTGGTGTATTTTCATAGCCTAGCTTACATATGGGTTATATTTCCTGTGTTTTTGCTTCATGTGAGTTATCTCATTTCTGCTCCCCTTCTCCCTCTCCCTATTGCCTTTGATAATTCAAAACAGACTGTAGTTAAAGACTGATTCATATCCTTCTAAAAATCTTCTTACATTTTTATTAGAACCCAGAATATTCGTGTTATTACCCCAGCTCTCCAGGAATATAATTAACTACCTGAGGGATTTTAAAAAGTTGTGTCATAATCATTATTCCAAGGGGCTTCACCTTCACAACAGTAATTTTGAGGGTAAAGATGATCTAAGTAACTGGCAAGATTTTAATAAACTAGGTATTGAATTGTAGCAGGAAGGAATCATCTCCTTCAAAAGTATAAATGAGACCTAGGAAGAGAAGACAAACACAAAAAAAATTGTTAGAATATTCATTATTAACCCATTTGGGAAATATCTCACAGCAAAGGTGAGGAAGTCAATTTGTCTGTCCTTTTCAGAAACATTATTATAGCATATAATAACATATGAGAGCAAACCTCATCTTTAAATAAAACAAAACCCCAAGGTAATCTTCTACTTCATCCTAAATTATTGCCATTTCATTCCCTTTCCTTAAGTACTTTATACATTTCAGTGAACAGCGCAAAGCTCCTGCATGATCATAAAATTTGGGGGCTGCAGTGTTACATATTATTAGCTTTAAACGACCCATTGCCCTGAAACAAACGCACATCAATAAATAATATTAAAAGAAAACAATATTAAAACCATTGAAATAAAGGGAGGATGTGATATTGACTGTGTTTCTTGGGAACGAATTTGCAATTGTTCTGAGAAGCAAAGGTTTTTCTGGTCTAGTTGGTTTTCTCTGGTTTGTTTTTAAACAATAAATCTCATACCATTTTCTGCCAAGGAGAGGAAGGGGAGAGAGGGATGAAAAGGATGTTGAGAGGTGCAGCTCAGTCTGCATGACAGTCTGCTAAGTGATGCTTGGGTGATACAGCAACGTGTCCAGTCTAAGAGCCTAATTAGAGTGGTATTGTGCAAATTAGGAGCAGTATTTTATTTTTCTTTTAAATTTTATTTATGTGTGAAATGAAACAAAGAATTTACAGTAGAATTTCTTATAGTACCGCTAATTTTCTTCCACAATTCTAAAATATCTGACTATGCTTTGCACTAAAGCATTTAAATATGTACATTCACTTTTTCATTGAAAATCACTGTCAGACATAGTGCTGTGACATTGTTACCTGAAACCCTAGGGCTGTATTATTAAGAACTACAGTGCCCTGAGCCATTAGTGTAGGGGCTGTAGAGAAATCTGTATTTAGCCTTACTGGGGTCAACCGGGGACTTAACAGTTTCTGGAAAACAGCAACAAGTAAACTACACTAGTGCAGATATTCAGTAGTGGCAAAGAATACCATACTTAGTAGAAATTTCTTGGATATCTTGCTGTGGCAGTAAATATTACACATGAAAAATCATCCTTGAGAAGGAAAAGGCTTTTGCAGTTGGGATAAATCTGAAAAAGGACCTTAAAAGCTGTATACAGTAGAACAAAATACCAGCATTTCAACTTAATGGTACAATGCTACCAGCAGTTGACATAATACAGTAGTGATAGTCATCAGGGAAAGGGTAAAAGGGCAGTGTACAGATGCCATACGTAAATCTGTACAGCCTTTGGTGCTTAAGTTTCTACCTGTCATTTTGAAACCATGCTAACATGACAAAGAAATGGTTTACAACCAAAACATTTTATTTTATTTTTTAAAATTACCCCAGATAGTACAAAAATCTATTCACAGAGGCAAAAAACCATATAATTTACTTTGTATCCTACAACTTACTTTGTATCCTACACAGGTTTCACATTAAACAGTAACTCACTCAGGATTTTCAAAACGACACAGACATCAGAGCAGGGTTTTGTGGTGTCTTGGCTGATGGTAGAATGATAATCTATTTAGTAGCTAGAAAGAGCCCCAAAGAAACTATTACAGCAGAATAATGTACTGGAAAAGAAATAATCAGAGCCCGTAGAACTGGGAAGAAGCCTTCAAACAAAAGTACTTTAACAGTGATTGTTCCCAACAGAACCGTGAAGTCTGTCTGGTCATCCCTTCTTGAAGAGGACTCTGAGAGGCACAGATATTCATGAACTTGGCCGGCAGCTGAGTAGCAGATTTCCATGCCCCTGAGGGAACTTAAGAAGCACAAACTGCAAAAAATCACCCAGAGAGAAATTAAAGGGTGAGCTAGAAGTAGCAATAGCTTACATGTTCAAAGGAGTCTATCTATCCAAGCAAGTGCCCCCACCCCCTAAACCCAGACATGGTGGAGGGCACTGCTGTGGTTCACCCTTGCTTGCCTCAGCACCAGTAGGGACCACCAAAACACGTTTGTTGGGGGACGGGGGGAGGATAGATCAGGAAAAAAAGTTTTTCATAATTAAATGCACAGTTTTCATCTGACTTGGCCTCCTTCGATGGTTGCACCTTAAAGCACTGAGTTGTCCTAAATTTTGTGTAAGCCACAGGCTGAGGAACACAATTGTTTCATTAGCAGTGACACCAGAGATGACGCTGTGAGACCACAATCACCATGGAACATCCAGAGAGGCCAGTATCTAATGAGGAGATCCTAGTCTTGGTATGGTAATAAATTGCTCCCATCTTGCATTCCTGAGCAGGATAGGGTGTCAGCGAATAGGCCCTTCCTGAAATAGGTAATTTTTTTCCAATTCCACTTAGTAAACTACGTCTGCCCAGAAAAATTCACAGTGAATTAGTCAAAGCTTCTAAAAACTGCAGACTGGGCTACAGGTGGCATCAAACCTGCAAAGAGCTAAACCTGCTTGTCCAACTGATGTCAGCAGCAACAGATCACAAGCAGTGCCTTTTTAAGAACTTGCTTGGCATTGCCCAGGATCAACTCTAGGCCAGTGTCCTGGTTTGAGGTAAAACAGAAGCAATTTTCTGTTTAGCAATTTTACTTTGCAGCTAAGCCTCTTCTAATGAACCAAACTCTCTGAAATTAACAGCATATTGTCCAGACGCTGTTCACTCCCAGAGAGATAAAACTTGATTGGTTCTAATTAATGCCAAGTAACAGAATGCAGAGAGGCTCTTGCTTATACTTATTGCTGTAACAACCAAGGGCAGCCAACTTTGTGATTTGTCCCGTTGGAGGGTCAGAAGCGGAGAAGTGTCACACCTGCAGGGAGGAGAGGACAGGACAGGTGACCCAAAACAGACCAACAGGGTATTCCATCCCATCGGCCTCATGTTCAGTATAAAAGCTGAGGGATCAAAGGGTCAGTTCTCTCTTTTCTTCAATGGGCAGTGTCCAAGGAGGACTCTCTCTGTTCGTCTGCCTTTGATCCCAATCTGTGCATTCCTGAATCCAGATCTGGAATCCAGCTCCCATCTGTTGTTGAGTCCAGTCTGGGACTTTGCCAGTGCCCGCCGGTGACGTGATCGTCATCCTGGGAACTTGGTACAGTTTTGTATATATTGTATATATTTCATTATTTCATTAAAGTAGTTTAGTTTTTTTTCTAAACTCATAAGTCTCTTTCTCTCTCATCCTCCTCTCCTTGGAGAGAGACGTGGCGGAGAGCATCTGTCGTTTTTTTCAATGGCCAGTCTGCCCAAAACCATGACACCCAGTGAAAGGGATTTGGAAGAATTCAGACAAACCAGAAAAGCCACCCAGAATTACTATTTTTCTACACAACTTCTGAATTCTGAAGGTTTCAGAATTTTGCTCAGCAGGTCTCAAAATAAACCAATGCAATGATAGCTCAATGGCTTCCTAGGATAAAACACTTCCTTTCACAGAGTTTCCACTAGGTAGCTTTAAAAGACCAAGGTTTGTATGTGTGTGAGTAAATAAATATTTTATAAGGGAATGATATCTAGGAACTGACATGGCCTCATTTCTCACTGTCTCAGAGGGCAATGACACATGAATTCCTAGAAAAGCCAGTAGGAAAAAATATGTCAGATTTGCATTTGGCTTACATCCTGCACATAACACAGTACAGATAAGTATTTTGCTTAAAAATCTTAAAAATTTGTTCAGATAAGAGGCACTTCAGGCATTGACGATGCAGAGCAAAGGAAAAGCCCTGAAAAGCCAAGTTCAGGTCAGTACCTAGTGCCAAACCCTTCCTTCCACAACCACGAGAGGCAGGCATGAGTTTTCAAAGTTTAAAAAAAAAAAAGCTACCCTTATATACATAAAAGAGCACAGGAATTTTCCATGGGGGTGGGGAACAACAATAGAAAACTGATGACCTTGGGATGGCGCCTAGAGACTGAACAGCTTGGCTATTGTATGGAAACAGCTGACTTCTGCACAGGAAGCAATCACTGCTGATTAGAGACTCCAAACCCCTGCCTCTATTTTTTTCTGTCCTTTTTTTGTACATAACGCAAAGCTCCCGAGGCCTCTTCAGATTCTCACAAATTCACCCCCTCGCCTGCCACACGCCGGTGCGTGCGTCACGGGCTGACGGGGAGGGAGAGACCCGGAGGGGCCATGCTGTTCCTGCGCTGCAGCTCCCAAGGGACAGGGGACTCAAGGGCACAGGGTCAGCCTAGAAGGCACTTTCAGGCTGAGGTTCACAGCTACTCGGCAGTGAACCTGGGATCTGGCCTTCTGTTTCTCATTGACTCTGTGGGCTTGTTCCCAGGTATTCCCGTTCAAGAAGGAATTTTTATTTTTAGTGCTTTCAGTGTTGATCCTCCCTCTGGCCTTTTTTGTAACAGTGAGGTTTTATCGATGAGTTAGATGCTAAATTAATGCTAGATGGAACATGTTGTCAGTTTGAGGATGAGCTCCTTAACAAAAGCATACTGTGTTGAAAAGCTTCAGCCTTTACTGACTCAGGGATAGGGATAACTGGAACATAATGAAGCACAAAACCAGTCTCCTGGAGAGTAACAAAATTGTAGGTTTAATTGCACACTATCAGTTTTGTTAAACCAAAATACGCTGAATGCATGGAGACAAAAAGACAACCACAAACACCGCAGCCAGCTGCAAGGAGGTCAGTGGGGAAGTGTTTGCAATTCTTGCTGCATCAGGTGGGAAAACCAGCTCTTTCCAAAGATATGAGGAGCATCGAGTGGAGGTGGAGGCAGAAGGACAAAAAGGGGGAGGACACTGCAATGCTGGTTGAAGCTCCCTCCTCTGCTCTCTTCCAGTGCAGCAGCCAGGGAGGAAAAAGCAGGCGGAACAGCAAAGCCACAGAGTTAAGTTATCTAGCTGGAAATGCTGCAGAGGAGATTAAGCCTTGCTCTGTAAGCTGCCTCTGTCCTACCTCTTCCTGGGAGCTTGGCCCAGTGTCGCTGTGCTCCACAGCACCACCCTTCCGAAGATCAATGCAAGTATCATGAAGAATGTAAGCCCCTCCAGGCTTAACCAACAGCAAAGCTAAGGTTTTTCAAATTTTAATTTTGGATTTGTGTGTCTGTGGAGGCAGTTAGGGACTTAAGCTGCTTTAAGTTTATAATATTTAGATTGTAGTCATGCTGACATACTTTATCTGGTGACACCCACATTTGGTATTACGCTGGTTACTCACTGCCTGCCCAACCCAGGGTAACCAAGAGATTCTGTGACTACTCTGTTCCGCCACAGCGCTTTACAGATCTTCTACTACCTGACAGTCTCAGAGGCTGTGGCCAATTACTAAGGATGCACCACTGTGGTAAACAGTTGACATCCGTGTCAGTGAAATGTGGGACTTAGTCACCGAATTTTACATGAAGTGATTCAGCCTGATATCAGCTAAAGGAAAGGACAGACCAAGGGATCATAGTCCCTGCCTGATAGGACTTTTCTTAAGGTACCATTTGACTAAAGCTGTAGGCATTTCTCTAAGGAAATAAAGAATACCAGCAGTACCAGAGATCATGATATCATGTTTACTTTTTTGCTACTTTGTTGGACACTTTAGACTTTCAGTTAATAAACTGGTCTCATTCATGATGATTGTATGATTTTATTTCCACCAAGCTTTAAAGCTTTCACATTAGGTGAAAGCAAGTAGAAGCAGCTGTTGAGTCCTGGCAAGCTTGTGGGAGAGTGGCTAAAGCTGGAACTGCATAAATAACAATGCGACTACTGACTTAAGAGGTTATATTCATCCATCGTCTCCTTTTAAATCACTGCCAGGATATCTCGCCTTACTCTGCTGACCCTCTCTCAGTTTCAGGTACACTGTTAAGTGCCAGTGTAAATCTTTCAGGCACTCCCTTCTTCTAGAAGAATGGATTTGGGATTTAGGCAGATGTCTCTGCAGAGATGTGTTGAGAATAATGAAAAATACAGCAATTCTCTGTACAGAGTCAGGAATCAAAAGAATTATCATATTGAGTATCTCTGAGATCTTCAGCCTTCCAATACAGAGAGCTTTCAACACAGAGAATCTGAGAAGCCCCAGAAAAGGGTTAGGCACGTTTGGAAGTGACATGGGTGCTTTCTAAACAGTGCTTATATTAAAGATACGTATTACTTTGAAAAGACAGTCATACTAAGACACTCTTTACCATATGGTACTATTTACCAGTCAACTCCCTGGATTTCTGCAGTGTGGGAACAATACATTTCAGCAGCACCTAACTTCTAAAATGATGTCTTAATCTCAGAAACTTGGCAAGTTAAAGGTTTGTTTTCTATTATATTCTATTCATCACAACAATAATGCCATTTTTAGTATGACCGCTATTCAGGTGAAAACCTCCAAGGCCAGAATTTATTTCACCTAGCTTTAACTGTCTAAAAGTTGTGGGAATAGCCTAAACCGGGATCCCTCTTCAGTCAACTCACATCAAGAGGAAAATTCATTCTGTCCCAGTTCAAGTCTGTCGATTCACCCTGAACCTCCCTGTGTGAGGCACTGAGGTTCTTGATGGCACCCAAATGTCAGCCATGGAAAAAACAACATGTCGAATAGATGTCACAGTACAGGTGATCACATACATAGGTCTACCCAGGTAGTGGCTACCATGCTTGTTTGTTCATCAGACAGCTATTTAAGATGACTGTTGTGCTGAAGTTTTAAAGCTGCTTTTAGGGTAGTTTTTTATACAATGTTCTTGAATGGGCACTGTATGCTTATACAGCATTACACACAGCAAAGGCCTAACTTACCTGAAGTCTTTGGGCACTGTTGCAATCTTCAGTATTATTATAAAAATTTTTGCAGGCCGTATTTTTTCCTAGCTCTTGACCAGAAATTTTCTTTGGTCACTGGGCTGAATTGCTTTCCCCTTGCTACAGTAAATTAACATTTTAGTAAATTGATAGTCTCCTGATTTCTCTCGTGTGTATCCTGCTGCCCTTCGTTTAGCATACCCTGACCTGTCTCAGTAAGGAACACAAAAAATTACAGATCTTCATAAAACATTTAATTCGCCCCTTCTCTCAATTTTTTTTCTTGTTACATTCTTAGGTGTGATTTTCCTTTGTCTGTCTTTGCCCTAAGTTCTGATTCCAGTGGCTCTTCTCCAGTGGTACCGTGAGGCAGGCGGCCTGCCCTCCTGCCTGCCTGCCCTGCCTGCTGTGTCCCCTGCCTCAGCTCAGCATCACCCCGCTGCTCTGAGCCCACCCAGGGAGCCTCATGATGTCTGGCTCCAGACAGACAAGTGATCAAGAGCAAGAAAATACATTCTTATCCCTTGCGGGTTGGACGGCACTTACCCATTGGAGGCAGATGGAAGTAAGGATCTTTTTTTAGAGTGCCTGAATAGGCAGCACAGAGGGGATCTGCCAGTAGTATTTCTAGATATGAAAATTTAAAAATAGATTTTGTTACTAGAGTGGACTGTGAAGGGATGATGCTATTTTTTGTAATGATTTCCTCCTCCCACACAATATGCCACCCATCCCCGCATACCCTCAATGAAGTTTTGGTCTGGCATTTTCCTTCCTCTATAGACATCTCAGGGTGATTAAGTCATGGAGCTATCCCCAGCTACCAAAACCTGCTTGTGATCCGTGAGCTAGGCTCAGGCCTAATGCTCAGTAATTAGTTTGTGAAAGACAAGTTACTTCCATTTCCTTCTAACCAATCTCATCTCACTGCAGTTTGAGCCTTCCTGAAATACTTCTGTTAGGGAGATGTCATACAAGTAGAGCACATGTCTGTCTCTTTCCACAGTACCCTATAGCAGAAAAGGGGATGTATTCCATATGATTTGATGAGAACATTTACTCTTTAGAAATAGCGACATTTTGTCCTTGTACTCCCATATTTAATGAAACACTTGCCCACATGACAGACTCATACGGTACTCATTTGTACTTGCAACCAGCCTCCACTTAGATCTCCCTTGTGGCTCATTCCAAGACTCCATGACCAACCCCAAGTCCTGCAAAGCCACAGCCTGAAGCAGAAGACCAGTATGCAGTTGAATGACAAGAAAAGCACTGTTGGGTTGAGTTTCTTTCACAGTGTCTTTGTTCATGGCTGAAGTGAGTCTCTCTTAGTGACATCCTTCTCAACTCTATTTCTTGTATAATCCAATCTCTGTCAAGCACAGTGAAACAACGATGTGTAACACTCAGCAGTCTCCTAGCAGTTGTAGTTTGCCCCCATTTGCTCTCCAGAGCTTGAAAAGTTTAGCACCATAAGTGTACGTGGCCTTTCCTTACTGAGAGAAGCTCACACTAGATGTGAAATACTTTTAAACCTTTCTATAATGAGCATGCTATTCATATGGAGAGGGAAGGAGAAGGAGGAGCTAGTTCGACCTGTCATCCACTTCCACCAGAGGCTCCTGAGGATACTGTTATTGCTCAGGACTACTCTTTTCCGCAGTCCAGAATAATGCCCACCAGCCAGTACAATGTGTGCCTGCTTTAAGGTGCTGCCATCCATCCCTCTGGAACAAACAGAGGAAATGCATCAGGAGGCCTCGGCTGCAGATGGAAAGCACATCACCGAGCGGCGCTTACGCTGCGAGATCCCCCAGATGAAAGCCGATTTCAATGAGCATTGTGTTTCAAGGCCCACTTCCTCTGACTCTGGAAAGCTTAAGAAGGAACATCCCACTTGTGTCTGCCGACACAAAGGGCCGCTGTGGCTTGGGAGATGTTATCGGCCTTCCCGTGCCACAGCAGCAGTCTTCCAGTGGCGTCTCCCAAGAATTACTCATTGTTCCCGGGGAGGCTTGACTCCTCTGGGTGGGATCTCATGGCATCCAGTTCAGATGGAAGTAGGTGGTGCTGGGAGGCCAGCCAGGCTCATGACAAAGATCTCTGACTATGAGGGAGCTGCATTGAGGGACCAAGCTAACAAAGTCCTTAGCAATCACAGATGTGGATACTGATTCATAAAATGTGGCCCTTTTTGTTGGTTGTAGTTAGTAAGTACCGTTTGGAGCAATCAAATCACTGAATAATGTGAGTGTTGGCTCCTAGATCGAGTCTAAGAAACTGAGATGTCCTTGTCCTTCTTTTTTGTTCATGCTCACAGGCTCTATTAATTTCTAAAAACTCTTTCCTATAGTTGGCAACTTGGAGATTGATTCTGTCACGGCCACCTTAAACAGGGAAATCAGGAGTGATCCATGCTTTTAAAGACCTTCATTTGAAATCCAGAGGTTCTGGGAGACACACAGGACCCTGGAAAGGCTCCAGTCAGGTTCAGTTTGCAGAAGCCTCTTGCAAGGTGGATGCATGCTCACATTATCCAAATATCTTCTCTCTAAAATTAGAACAGATGTATAAAAAGCAGCTTCCCTGGGAGAATTCCTAGAACTGGTTCTTCCGGTGCCAAACGAAGATACTGGGAACAAGCACTTTCCTCACAATGATTTGGCACTGTGGCTCCCGGATGGCACCTCAAAGCACGAAAAAGGAAAAGGAAAAATGATCTGAACATGTCCGGATTTCAGCAAAACTTTTATGCCAGATTTGCAGTCTGGCAGGTTCACGTTTGAACTGAGGAATTTATTTGTTGGGTTTTTTCCTTCTCTCTCTTCTGTCATTCCAGTAAATCAATCTCCCATTTCTCTTCCTTATGTCCTTTTTTTTTTTTAGGAGGTCAGTGGGAGATAAACTGAAAAGAAAAAATGTCTGTCAGCAGTGATTTCTTACATATAAATGAAAAAAATTGAAAACATATGTTATGGAAAGGTATGGGAGAAAATCAGCAGAGAGAGAAACAGATAGAGCCTTTCCAAAAAGAAAACATTTTGTCTGCCTTCCAAGCAATGGAAATTCCAATTTTAGAAATTGTGCTACAGGCTAATAACGTACAACATTGTTGGCTATGGCACATGGAAAAAAGAAAAAAAAAAAAAGCTTTTGTAATTCTGTCCCTCTCGCCAGAGGAATGACACGAAGCCAGTCAAGAACATCAGGAAGAAATGCTAATTTTCCACAGATATAGCCTAAGAGCATTCAGCTAATATTGGTCATGCATAACTATGTCTTGTGCCCCTGCCATAGAGGTGTGCCATATCATTTGGTAAAACATGAACTTTCAAGTTTTCCATCAGTGGCAAGCCTGCAAGCTCCAGTTAGCATCCCAGCAATCAGCATGCAGGGAGCCTAGTGGACTAAGGACAGAAGTTCATTGCATAGTTCTCCTAAAATAACGTTGTTATTTTGTGTAGCTTATGCCACAACTCCATGGCAACTCATCCAGGGAAGATGGTGACTGAATGGTGACAATGATGCTGAGTTATCTCCTGATAACCTCACTTGCCCTGTTTCTGGGCAAAGTGTCACGCTAGTCAGCTGTTGATGGCATGTTGCCACCAGCCTCCACTAGACAGAGGGAGAGAGAGGTTTTGAAAGAACTGCTGACAAATAAGGTGAAATGTATGCCTGGACCAACTTTTTAGTTTAGTGGTTACCAAAAGAGTGAATTTAGCCTATGGCTGTGTTTAAACCACAAGGATGCTGTGCTGTTTTTGTAGAGGCAGGGGAGATTACTTGTGACACATGAGCACAGTAATCAGTGCAGATATATCCTCTGTGGCTCCTGGACTATGCCATATGGCTCACAGAGAAAGAATGATACTATTAACAGCTGATATGACGGCAGTGGGATGTCCTGGATGAACAAACAAGAAATCATTACAAATGCATGGCACAGAGAAATTCAAGGTATCCCTGCATGAAATCCCCAGTTCACTTAGAGACCTGAACTGCAAATATTTGACACATTTTAACAAGAGACTAAAGAATAAATACGTAACTGTTTTCCCATGTTACAGACCAGTTTGTTGTGGGTAATTCCTAATGCATGTCAGAGCAGCACAAAGAGTGTCAATGAGTATTGTTTCCTTTGGCCATGATGGGTTAGTTCAATAATTAGGGATCTAGCAGGGCTCTAGGTAGCCCTGTATGTACCCACTAGTATTTGAGTACACTTTGAGATAGCCATAAAAGTCCAACAACATACAACAGTGAAAATTCCTGTGGCTGGAAGAGCTGTCCTTCCTCAGAGTAGTCAAGGTGGACCATAACTACTAATCACACATAAATTAAATTAAAATTCCTAAATTATCCCCTAATCCACTACAAAGCTGTAGCTGAAATTAGGATTTTCATTTAAGTGGAAATGTACAAATGAAAAAAAAGATAAATCCTTCACTTGCAACCAGGGACAGAATTTTAGTTGCATTTGGGTGCCTTTGGAAGCAAAGAAATACTTGTGTGGATTGGAAAGAAATGGCAAGTGACAAAAACTATGAAAAGCTTAAAATGTCACCTTACTTAGCACAATGGCTGCTAATTTATAGTGGTCTGGCCATGAGACATCCCTGGACTGAGCTGTGTGAAGGCCAAGGGAAGGGAACCTGTAAGAACAAATTTCTTCACTCCTCAGCTGTGACACTATGGAGCTGTTTTCTGGGCATCTCTCAGTGCCTGGGGGACTTTGCTCCTCACTCCTACAGGTGGTAGCATGCTGGAACCTTTGAGGCTTATGGGATTATATTTAAGTGCTCCAAAGGTTAGATAGAAGTTAAATATCTAAACTTTGCACACCTGGCAGTGCCTAACTCCCACTGATTTGTGAGCTGGAGGATGACGTGCTTTGGAGACTCCCAGTCAGTGCCTATCTATGTTTTTAGGCATCAAACTGCATGAACATATTTAGCTGAAAACAATCAGCTTTAGCCCCGGTGTCAAAGATGATACTAAAGGCAAATAGGAACTAAAAAAAAATCATATGCTTGGAAGCAGCTTCAGGAAGAGGTCTCCCCAGTTAGCCACAGTAGCACAGCCGTTGTCTTCTGGAAAAATGCAGTCACAGAGGTCTCCTGGAACCACCACCAGGAGATACTAGCTTCTCACTTTGGACCTACTGATAAGGAGGGAGTGACAACTCTGTTGCAAAAAAGCAAAGAGCTCCTTTGGGAGCAGTACAACTCTTCAGGCAGATGGTAATAAATATGGATAACTTCTGGACCAGGCTAGAGGGCTGCTAGGGAAAGTGACTTGCTCAGAAAATTTATGTGCTTTTGTCACCAAACCTAGTCTGCAAGTTGAAAGTGACTTCAAGGCAATTCCAGACAAGGAAGGTCTGCAGCACTGGCAATAGAAACAGACAGACACGGCACAAGTCCTTAGCAGAATTGTAAAACAAATGCTAAAAACCACTTGCTAAATGAGCATGATAGATACCATTTTCTTGGTTGTGTACTCCTTTTATTCCCCACCCAAAGCCATCCTGATGACATGAATATTTCTTAGAACTTCCTCATTCAGCATTTCTGGTGATAAATTGAAAGAAAAAAAAAAAAGAGATAAAAAAAAGTAGGGGTTCTTTTATCTGATTACTCACCTCTTTCCTGGCTGTTCCATTTGTTTTGGAGATGTACGTTTCCAAAGACCCAGCAGCTGTGATGCTGCATGAATTGCCCTTCCCTAGCTGCCACTTGGGAACAGGATCAGTTGACATCTACTGCTAAGGTTGTTTATACTGCTTGAGCATTGAAAACTTTTGCAATCTTAAAGAGATGCATTGGGTCCAAGGAACAAACTAAGGCCGTGTTTCCTCTTAGTTAATGCCATCCATTTCTGCCTGCAGGCTACTTCTTCACATCATTTCCAAGCAGTTTGTGTTGTCTGGAAAAGATTACTGAAGAAGAGTTTGTCATTGGTGTTCCCTTAGGACAAACCCAGGTTCAGGAGTGCATGAGTCCAGCTTTTCTACTCTGATAGAAATCTATTCAGCACAAGAAAGAAAAGGGAACTGCTGGCTACTTTTTGCTGTTTCTCAGCTGATACGCCTCAGTTCGCTCTGTTCCATTAACCTGGGCAATGACTCTTGACCACACACAATGGAGATGTCAGGATCTGTCAGTACAGATGTGTAGGAGGTCTGACATATACTCATTTTTCTCATTTTTCTCATCTGATCAATAAATCTCCCATCAGCTCTATCTGCTCAGCTTTGCTCCCAGCAGACTTGCTGCAATCGTGACACCATAACTTACCTGGAAGCAAACTTGTTCCAAGAGTTTCTGAGGGTCTGTTGCTTTCCACATGGACAGTCAAGGCTTTCCATGGTATTTTGAGAATATCATGGTGTTGGAAAGTCCAGTAGTTCAACCACCACAAGCAACTTAAGGTTAGTGTGTACAAAAACCCCCTTTAATGCCAGGTTTTACAACAGCAAAATACTATATATAGCTTTGTAGGAGATAAGGGTAATTCAGCCTGATACTCAAAGGCATAAAGTTATCAGCAGTGACAACTGGAAAGAAATGCTTCACTCCATGTGTAGCAATGCCTAATTGGGTAAGGACAGCACGTTTTGTCTGTAATTCCATTTGATCACCACGTGCTACTTGTTACTACCCAGGCTGAATACCAGACAGGATTGACTAATAACTTCACCCAGCGGGCCAAATCTATGTTCTGAAATGATGGTTATTTTTAGGAATGCAAATCAGTACAGAGACTTACTGAATAAATTTTAGGCTTCTTGTCTTTACCTCAGAAAACCTTCTCAACTTTCTAATTTCTCCGATAAAAATATCATAAAGCTCCTAACTTCTTCTTTGATCAGTAGCAACATTTTGGACCTCACCACCTTCTCTTTATGTAACAAAAATTTGTTATTTCTTGCACAATTTAACACCAGAACTCCCTCCCTGAGCAGATCTCCCTCTTCTCTGTCAATTCCCCTCCTAAATCCTGTATCTTTGTTCAAGGGCTTAGGCAACGTAAGCAGGGCCGCTTAGATGAGCATTAAACTCAAAAGTTCTGTTCTTAGTTCTCAGAAAGCCCATCACCCATTTGATACCTCATTTTCCACATTTGTAAATGCTACTGGCAACAGTTTTTAGATTTAATAATGATCAGAGCACAAAAAGAACCACATACTACAGTGTAATGTCAAGACTGGGGTCTATCTGGCTATGACTATACTGCAGACTAAATGAAATGGTTCCTAAAGGTGGCAGAATGTCCTCCATCCATGCAGGTCCATTCCAGTGCTTCTAGAGCAGAGTGGCTACGCTCACGCATTGTAGCAGTTGGCCCTGGGTCTCTTCAGGTCCCATGGGTTATGTCTCTGGCTTTAAGACATAATGATTATCCTTTTTGTGGTTTTTTTTTAGTTCAAAGGCATTGAAATAATCACCGGGTTGCTTTGCAGCCCACCCACCTGGTGGGTTTTTGTCCTGACACTGGGGAAATGCATGCTCTGGCTTGAGGCTAGTGGCCCTGTGGAGTCATTGCAGGGGACAAAGCCCACTGGGCAACTAGGTAAGGCAGGGGAGCCAATTCTAGAGCATCCATAAAAACTTTTGAGACTAGTCCATTGTGACCTGTCAGTCAAACTGTGTTGTGAAATCTAGCTGCAGTATCCAAACTGGACTGAGGTAACACTTAAGCAATGTAGACTTATGTATGCGTAGCACTCAGCTGGCCCTCTTCCATTTAGCAATATATCTCTCACAGACACCAGTGTGCAGGGGATCCAAAGCTAAACGCAAAGTCTTACATCGAGAAACTCTCCAGGCTTGTAGTCAATTGGCAGGAAAAAAGGCTCTATAAAACCCACTCACCTGTGAGGTGTGAATGAGAAGGTAGACTTTCTCAGAAAGGCTGTCTGAAGGAGACCCTGGCATGCATCCTCCCCTGTTTCTCTTGATATCCACCTTGTACTGGAAAGGGGAAATCCAGAAGCCGGACACTTGCTTGTGATGTGGATGCACCAGCAGGTTGTTCGGCCAGGGCGATATTCTGCAGGGTGGTGTACCAGCCAGTGCCAAGCTGTTTCTAGAACAGAGTGGCATCAAAAAAATAACTTGAGAGTAGTGCTTACTACTTTTGCAGTTGCCTTCCCCTTCCCCCTTCCTGCCTGCCTCACCTTTGCCTCAGCCTCTTATGGAAACAGGTGCCAGCTCTGAAGCTTAGGTGGATAGATGTACATGAGTCCTTGCAGCCTGCCTGTAACGCATCCATCCTGGCTTATGGGGAGCCACAGAAAGATGTGCCTTTCTCTCCTTGGCATTTGTTATTGCTTATGCAAAGGGCTGTTCATACAAGTCTGGGGACCAGGCACATAAAAGTTAGGAGTGAAGAGTCGCAAACGGAGGTTCCTTTGTCCTCGGTCCTGCCTCAGAGATCCAATGGAGTGATATATCAGTTCTGATTTATGTGTATAGCAACAGCAAATACTCACCCCGCCCCCTTGGGCCTCCTCCACTTCCCCAGCCTTCTCCACAGAGACTGTGGGTGTATTAATCCCAGCTGGGCACACAAGTTCAGAGGGTGGAAGAGAAGCAGCGAAACAAAGGGAAGAGAGGGACACTGTCTTTCAGTGCTGTTTTGTTTTGCTCCAGGAAGCGAAGAGACAGCCATCCAGACAGCAGAAATGACAGGTCATGGAGCGGGCACTTCCTACAAGACGGGAAGCTGTAGCGCCCTTTACACAGGGCTGCGGCAGGCTGCCGGCTCCATTCCCTCTTTTGGACTTTTATTGCCGCACTGGGCACCGCAGTGGCTCAAAGGCACTGCTGCAATGAGCAAGGCACCCTGCGGCAAGAGAAGCTGCTCAAACAGCTTTGCATTTACTGTCAGGTGCTGTCATCAAGCAGAAGTCTCCGGCTGAGTTATGAGGAGCTGCGCGATGCCAGCCAAAGGACCTGGAGCGCCAGGAGCCCAGTCCCTGGGTACCAGAGGCACGTGGCTGTATCGGTGTGGATCATGAGCAGCAGTCCTTGCAGCACCTTCACAAGGAGAAAAAAGCAGCTGGCAGACACCCAAACTACCTAAAATATGTCCTCATTGATCTGTTCACTGGTTTATGTCATACCCTAAATGTCTAGTAAGGTTATCAATGTGAAATGTTAAGGAGTATCTGAGGACAGTGTAACTTTTTTTTCTTAATGAATTCGATTTTAAAAGAAATTACCACTCTGGCTTCCAGCATTAGTTTGTAGAATATATCCTATATTTATTACTCTTAGTGTAGTTGCTGTTTACATTTCACAAATGCGCAGAAGCTCCAGGCATGGACTGTAATGGTATGCCATGTCCAAACACAACAAACTTAAGGCTCCTCCAAGTATTGATGAATTACGGTCTAAGGAACGTGTGTCTGTGAGAGAGAGCAAATTAGTAATGGGAGAGGAAAATCTGGCTCCTGGCAGGAAATGTTTACAAATATAAACATGTACATATTTTTATGCGTGTATATATTCTGTTTCTACTGGTTTAGCTGAAGGAAAAGCACAAGAGGGTCAGCTGCGACTCTAATTTAGTAGTCTCAGCACTCAAACAGATTGGTGCACCCTGAAGGCTTTCCTACTCTGTGCTGGCCAGTAATGACCCTTTGCCACCTGTGTGTTGCCCCAGAATGGCTCTAACTTTTAGGACTGATAGAGGGTGGCATAACATTCTATGTACTAGCCCTTCAGAGCCTGTTTTGCTGCTGACGCAGCCATCAGCAAGGGATTTCTGCCAAGGGTTTTGTTCTCGTGGAAGTGCAAGATAGTGATTTGGCTTCGTATAGCACAACTCATTTTGATTCAAGTGGTGCCATCAGTTGCACTATAGTGATTAATGCTATGAATGCACAGAGATTAATAAATACAATTAATACTCAGAAATCTGGAGTTAATTTTCTATACCACAATTATTACGCTGTCTTGAGCTCAGGAACCAGATGTGACATAGTGTTTCTAAATTTAGGTTTTTGAATGATCTTCTCAAGACAAAATACACTAACATTTTCAATAACAAAAAAACGTGAAGCTAAAACATACAAGTTAATATAGGAACAAAGAAACCAAACTATGGAAAGACCCCAACCTGTCTTATCTTTCTGGAAAAGCAGTGAGTGTGGTGATATAACAAAAAAGGAGAGGTGAATGAAGCTCTGAAAGCCTCTAGGTTTTCAAATTGTCCCAAAAGCTGAGTAGTTGCAAAGCAGATAGAAGTCTGCTTTGCTCTTGTGGTTTGTGCTGGAAAGTGTGTAAGTCATTAAGAAGAAATGTGACCTAGTGAAGTGCTGAGATACACACCAGTAAGAACCAGCTACCAAATGGAACAGGCATGGTTTCCAGGGCAATGGGAAGAAGATGAAAACAGCATGGAGAGTTATTTAGGGAAATTACTAGAAATTGGTTAATTACAGGAGTTATGGAAGGTGATTTTATATGAGGACCCAAGTATTCATTTACTTACTGAACTGTGTGTTTCCAAATGGATGAATACTTCTGAAAAAAAATCTTGACTTTATTCCAGTTAAGCTGAGACTACTGTAACAGCTCGTATTATTTTTCATGTAAGTTCATCCAGTTCTGGGAAAGCCCAAGGGGGTACTTCATTACACAGTAAAAGAACATAAAGATTGTTCAGAATATCAGTCTAGGTTTGTTTCAAGATTGAGTAGGTTCACTTAAAAAAAAAAAAAAAGAAAAGAAAAAAAACCTGTTAGTAATATTTTAGGAATTGTTTAGAAAAGGTTCCTGCTAAAAAGATTACATCTTTTAAGTTGCTAAAAGATTTCAAATGGTGAAAGATTCAGGTAATTTCTGAATTACCAGAATTTTTAAAGAGCTGTTTTCCTTTAAAAAACAAAACAAAACAAAACAAAACCAAACAACAAAACACACCTCTAATTTATTGTATTTGGAAAAGACTACAAAAGTGCACTACTCTGATTTCATCCTGCCCACAAGCACTCTGTTTCCATATCAGTTTTGCCTTTTATAGAGTTGCAAAGGAGCTGGGGAAATTCAAGTGAATTATTTCACCTTCTAGAGAGCAAGAAACACACCGGAAAAATTCCTGTAACAAGTTCAAGCTGTCGTCTGCTGTCCAGTCCCTTGTTCTCACTGCCGCACAGAGCAAGGGGGTCACCTAAGGAAAAGTAAAACTTTAAAGTCTTGACCCTACCTTAAAATGATTGTGCTGGGTAGGTCACGCTACCTTGCCCAGTACCTTTTGTAACCTTTTATACCCGGGCCAAGTATGTTTCAAGTGGTCCCTTAAGTTCACAACTGCTTTGTGTTGCCAGACTGTCACAGAGCAGCAGAAGGAGACGGATAAATTTGATTCCAGTCAGTTGGACTCAAAGGAGAGTTGGACAGAGTCCATCCACATGATGCTTGCATTTTAAGTGCAGTATCTGCTTCAATAAACAATGTGCTGTGTTTGCTAAATAGTTCAGATTTCAGCTCAGGTGTCCTGGCTGAAGTGTGGTCTGAATACAGCCCCAGCTGGGGTGGGAGGGCTCCAGCACAGAGACTGGGTTTTGAGTTGAATAGGCAGTTTCTCCAAGAGATGAGAATTCTGCACTTCATCACAACAGTGGTGGGTCTGGTCCAAAGGTCATTGAGGCTGATGGAAAAGCTCCAGCTGAATTCAATAGCCGTGGAGCAGGCTCATGTGTGTAACTTGTACTTCGCTCTTTTTTTTGCCCTTAAAAATTTTAGATATCCATTTTCCTGTATATAGCCACACCTCTCTTATTTCTTGTTTGCATTTGACAAACCACGACAGAGCTCTTCACAGACTGGACAAGAGTGGGACGGAGGGGAAGTGACCAGAGTTATTAGTCAGCTTGGGGACATTTCTCAAGTCCTAGGGTGAAAAAAAACCCCAATTTGTATTTGCTAGTCCATACTTCTGATTTATTGTCATCAAGCTGAAATATATGCCTTATATTGCTAAATAAAAAGATCTTTAGAAAGCTTTGCAAAAGTATCTTTGTTAGTCACTGTTTGCTGAACTCTCTAAGAAATGCTAGCTTGTATTTGCTTGCATTAAAAAAGCAGAACTTTTTCTTCCAAAAGGAGTTGTACACGTTGATTAAACTGATATTTGTGTGTTTCTCTTAAAATTGTTCCACTGGCTTCTTCCTCACCTAGAATCTCTCTCCTTGGACAAACCTAGAAATTTTTCATATCCTTTCTAATCTGTGAAAGTGCTGTTTCTAGGCTTGACAAGCGCTGCCCTTGTTAAAATTCATCAAAGAAAATACAAAAAGCATTTTTCTTTTTACCAAAATGCGATGAAGAATACATAAAATAGTATATTGCTGAAAGACTAGTGCTATCATGATGTATATCAGCCAATTGTAGTACAAACTTATGACATATTAAACAAGATGTCAAAAACAGTGATTCAGAGAAAGCACACACATATGAAACTCAGAAAAGCTGTCTCAGTGTGAAAGTCAATTATTTGCTAGTGCTTAAGGAAGTGCATGTTCAGAAATTAGCTTTTTGCTTCACTGTAACTCTTAGCTCTCTGTGAATGAATACAGTCTTACCATGATGTTTGTGAATCTATTCAGCATTATCGAAAGATGAGGAAAGGTGTCATATGATGAAATGGGCAGATGTAAAATTTGACAGCCTGGTACATCCTTTTTCTTAGTCATTGTGTAAGGTGCTGTGCTACTACCTAGTCGTATAGCAGCTCCTCACTGATCAAGGTCCACATGCAGGTCCACCATGCTGGCTTCATTCCAACATTTCAGGGTTTGGTTTGTTCCAGTGGAGGTTTTGACTTGTTCTGCCCCATATTTGAATGCCATGCTCCTGCGGCGCACCATTCTGCATGTGGTTTTGTATGGAGGACTCTGAGTGCGGAGGACCATGCTCACACTTTGAAGGACCTGGGAACTCTGCTACAATTTTTTTCTTTATTCATTAGACTTCCTGGTGTTTCACCAAGCCGTTATCTTGCTACCTTCACTTCCTCAGTTTTCGGGGTTTATATTTGGCTGAGCAAGTGCAGAACCAGAGGTGTGAGACTGAAACCATGGGCAGAGACTCTGTCTTCATCCCTTCTCATTGAGGTTTTTTGAAGTGTTGGTTGCAGGGCACAGGAGACCTGTGGGTAGAATACTGTAGGGTGTGGGAAAACTGGGATGGACAGGAATTAAAAGCTTTCAGATTCAGATGCTTTTTTTTTCCCGTCACTAGCAATTCCTGTTTCCAGCTAAACAGTGTGACTTGGCATAGGTAAGATGGAGTGGGGTCTTAGTTACTTTGATCCCTCCTGCCTCCTGAGGTCTTAATCAACTTTGTGATGAGGAGAAAAAGAGCCTGTTGTTATCAAGAGGAGTTACCCCCTATTAATGGTGAAAAAAAAACAGGCGTTGAAAAAATCAGAAGTTTTACTTCAGTTCCTGAAACAATTCTTTCTTTGTGGTGGTTGAAGACATTTGTTGCCAAGAAATTGTTTTTCTTTATACACATAAGAAATCTTTCAGACGCTAGGCAATCCTGAGAGATGGGGTTTCCTTTTAAGTTGATTTCTTCAAACAGGTTTAAGAGACATCAGCATTTTGACCACCTTCTATCCTTATCTTCTAACACATATGTACTTTTTGGTTACTTGGGAAAAAAAATGGTTGCAACAGGAAGCAATTTCTAATTATATTTAGCATTTGTGGCAGTGTAATGGGCAGTCTCTTACAACATTTTTGTTTAAGTGCCACTAAGTGAATACACATGGGTACTCCTTTCAAAGGCAGAACTGCAGTCATCCACCAGCAGTTGTTCAATGAGGAGGGAATAAAGCTTTTTTTGAGTGTAGCTATTTAATTTTTAAACTTTTTTTTCACAATTAAACGAAAAAACATTTCAAAATCTATGTCTGTTTTCTTGTTATTCCCACTGGCAGGCTTAGCACTGAATAATTCAACAGACCGCGTGGCCTATGCCAAGTATAACCCAAAATCCCCAGACTTACAAAACTCAATTTCAAGTTTCTCACCTTAAGCAATACGTTTAATAAATTATGTATTTTCCTCTCTAATTTGCATTTTCCAATGGATTGCAAATAGTTGACACACTATCCCCTGATACTATTCATTTTCATATTAAAGGAAGAAAAAAAGCTGAATATGTTCTAAATATTCCCCTAACCAAAAGCCTTACTGGTTTGGTTTTTTTCATTGAGTCTAACCCTGGGAAAATGTGGCCATACAGAAAAATTATTCTGAGTTCCTGTAATCTACACTAGTTACTATTGCATGAAGAAAACAAGAGGTAAACATCTAATTAAATGTATAATCATCTCTTTGTGTAATTTGCCAAAGATATAATTTATTCTAAATTTACTGAGAAAAGTACAGAAGAAGGAATAATCCGCACAGCCTGGTAATTAGGTATGTGTCCTCTGGCACGTGGCCTGGCATATTTTAGACCAAAAGTGGATCTGAGCTGCACATTTTTGACGCAGATCTTGACTGATTATGAACTCTCCAAAACTCACGGTGTGCGGCTTAGGGTGCTGGTAGAGCCCAGCAGAACGGGTACAGCGGCGCCCTATATCTGGTCAGATTCTTACATCTGTTGACATGGGATTTCAGATGGAATTTTAGCCTTATCATGCTTTCATTGATACATACCACAGAAAGCAATTAAGATGTTGGGCAATCTAAGTGATTGTGAAGCTTCAGGGCTTGTTAAACTGCTTGTTATCCCCCTCAGGAGAAGAAAACATGGGGAAAATAACCACCAGAAAGAGCTACTATGACCTCTTCTGACCTCTCATCTTTTGCCTCTGAAAGAGAAGAGTGAAGAAACATACAAGTGCCTGTGTTGATAACAGGCACACATCCTTGTAGGTGGATCAATTCATTTCCATTAGCGTCACAAGTGGCAACAGAGCAGCGATCTAATCTACAGAGGCTTTTATCAAACAGCTTGCCTCCACTGAGCTTTCTGCTTTAGCTCCTTGACAAATTAACCTTGAAGTTATAACATGACTTCTAGATCTTAGCCAGTGTCTGCAAAGGAGTTATTTTTCATTTTTAAATGCTGTAGTGGTAGGAGTCAAGGACAACAACATTTTGACATCATTAAATAAGTAACACACTATTCTTCCTTAGAATAATCTTCAGATAAGCAAGGACCTGATCGTTATGCTGGGTGCTTTGTGGCCATATCCACAGAATGAGTAGAAATGATAATATCTGGCTTCATGTTCCTGTAGTCTGTCTACAAGAGACAGATTCTCTCACTTATTCTGAACACTACTTACCTATAGGACACAGCACAACTACTGCCAAGGCAAAATACTACACTGCATGTACCCCCAAATCTCTGTGATGAGAAATGACCTCCAGTGACATTACTAGGAGACACCTTTTGAAGGGACAAGAGATCATCGTCTTGCCAAGTGAGAGCAAAGGCTTTGGAATCTGTCTCTTAAGGGAATGTGACAGGAGAAGTGCCTTTGGCAAAGGGGATAATAGAAATCTAAACACAGTAGAAACAAGAGAAATAGTTGGAAGATCTCTAATGGGGAAACATTCTCTGGGAAGACGAAGAGGAAAGCCTGCATTATGTCAACTATTTAACAGATTGGCTGGACATGGCATCTGGAAATATGTTGTTGGAATTTGCACAAAGGCTTTAATTTTCCTTGAAAGGCATTTTTATGTTAGACAGGACTCTCACTTTCAGTTTGTTCCACAGCACTAACAATTGCAACTTTGTCCTACCTGAAGAAAACAAAAAGAAAATTCTTCATTGTCCTTTTTCTTTATTTATAACATTCAGGTACATTTGAGAAACACTTCATGGGAAATAAGTGGCCACTTCTCTTTTCTGGGAAGAGCCACTTGAGTTGACTCGGCTGATTCAGTCCTGTGGAGTTTAATGAAATAGGAAAGAAATTTTTCCATCCAGCACATACAACCATTATAATTTGCTGCTTGTTTGGAAATAGCTGCTATCTTTCTTAAGCCAGCTCTGTAGTATCATAAGACCTTCTCTGTTGTCTTGGGAAATATGGTTTTTAAGAGCATATAAACTGAAAAACAAAAGGCTGTAAGAACCCCATTTTGTAGGAAGAAACTCTATGCCTGGAATAACAAACATTATCATGCCCTCAAGGCAGACAATATTCAGAGATGGACAACAGAAGAAGAAATAGTGAAAAAAGGGATCAGAAAGCCAAGGATCAGAAGCCACCAAGGTTTTTCCTGCCTGCATACAATGACACGAGTCTCCATTCCACAAGTCAGCCCCTCCCTGTCTTCTTCTTCTGTCAATTGCTAAAGCTCAAACAACTACTGAACCAAGTCCCCATGTCCTTCCAAAAGGCCTGGCTGTTACACAGCTAGGTGGACACTGCTCTGAGCAGACCCTCCCCTCGCAGCCCTGTGGTGCAGGTCACTCTACCTGGGCAGGGCACGGTGCCTGTGGGACTTCTGAACTCTGATTAGAAATGTGATCTGCTCCTCCTTCTTCTAATCAACATGTGATTTTTCTTGCTTTCAGAACAAGCTAATAGATAAAAAAATATAAATCTTCTCCAGGGTGTTCCACTGTTCAGCTAGAGTATTAATATACCTCGTGCACTGAACAATATAAGAAAAGTGAAGTCGTATTACAATACATATAAAACCATATTCATCCTCATCTCTGAAGAGCTTTTTAGGGCATTTCTCGGGCTAGGCCTTGAGATTAAATAGAGCTCTTTCAGTTAAGAAAACAAACTGCAGCTAAAGAATCCACTGCAACTGAGTCAACGCTAATTACTTGATCATAAATGGTTAAAAATGAAATAGGCAAGGTGAAAAGGGGAAAAAAGGTAAACAGAGAACATGCTGCTCCTCTGGCTTTCGTTTTTGCATATCTTCAGAGCTATATGAAACCCTCCAGGAAACTGCTGGCACTCGGAGCAGTAGCCTCTGTTGTTACACGTACAACCACTTACTTGAGCGGATGCCTTTCAAATTCAGAGAGCCGCCCAGCTAATGAACAGAGCCAACTATATACAATTAGCTCTCGGGACTTGGTGCATGTTACTATGAAGTCTGAATGTGTAGGAGCAGATGAGCTGCACTCACATTTGGAAGTCCCCGAGAAGACCATTTGAGGTGAGCTTTAAAACCCTCTCCATTGACTCTCTCCGCACAATGTAGCATGAAAACTGCCCCAGAAGATACAGGGTCTTCTGCCAGAAAAAAAACAATTTTTGTTTTAAACTCATTAATAAGTTGAAAGAAATAACTATAAAGGCAGAGAAGGGAAGGAAAAAAGAAAAGGGCCAACAGGAAGAGATCAGGAGGAGGCAGGCAAAGGGATCACGTTCCCAAGCTGTGGCAGAAGGAGCAGTCTGCCCAGCACGTGTGGGATGCGGCACATGCAAGGCTCACATATACTGCAAAGGGAAAAACTACTCCCCAGGCCAAGTGTTGGAGATGTGAGCAGGCATGTTGACAGGCAATTGAAGAGGAGCCAGTGCTTATTTTCCCCGTTAAGACTACTGTGACATCGTCTGTTACACTCCGATTTCCTTTTTGAATGTTTGCATCTGTTTGTTTTCTCCTCCTGTGTGCCAAGTGTATAGTGACATTTTACACAACCCTCTTCTCCCCTGGGAAAACACTGGAGAAGAGTCTTGCACAGAGCCCAGGCTCAGCCCTGCCTCATCCACAGGGGCTGGCACCTGAGTCACACTGAGTCTGGGACTCTTTCAGCCCAGGAGAGTCACTTTTCTCAACAGAAGCGTGATAACCTCAGGTTTCACAATGCAATGGGAAGAGTAACCCAGATGTTTCAGGAGCTGCTTGAAACATTTAGGCATTTCATAGAACGACTGGGTAAAAACCAAGCTAGAAGACTAGTCAGTTCGCTGAAAGCCTGTTACTTTTACTCATTCAACTAACTGGATGACTGAAAAATTACTGCAAAATTACTAAAAATTGTAGTCATTTTTCAAAATGACTGATTCCATTTGCAACTCATCCAGATGTGCTGAGAATAGGAAATTGCATGGGGACCATTTCTGCAACAGTGAGATGTATGAAACATAATTTGTCACCATAGTCTCTCCTCTTACAGTGTGAATTAGACTGAAATCATAGCTGAAAACAACTAAAAGGCAGACAGCAAATCAGCACCTTCTTTCTCAGCTTAGACTACTTCTAAATTTGACTTCTGACTTTGAAGGAATTGTTTTCTTACGCTACATCTGCTAAAACATGGTAATCTGTGGCAGCAGTGTCCTAAAACTCTATCCTTAATGTACTGTCAAACCTGAGAAGGTTGGGAACTACCAAAAACTGGGGGGAGGGAGGAAATGGGTGAAGAGGATGTCTCTGATGTGCAACATTCTGCTTCGGCAGATGTAAAAATACAAGATACCAAATTTCTTTTTACTCTGTAGCTTTTGAGGAAGATGAAAAGCCCATTCTCAGATGGCTCTCTTCCCACTGAGGGAGCACAAGAGGAAGGGGTTGTGTCCTCCCTGCATTTTCTGCAGCCATTTCCCAGCCTCACTCCACCACCCTTCTGGCTCCAGCTCTCCTGGCTCAGCGATTAGGTGAGATAAAAAGTTTACCTTGCAAAAGGCCATGTCCTTTTGCAACAGGCAGAAGCTTGTCTGCTGTTCACCAGTGGCAGACAGATGGCTTTCTGTCATGAACTTGCTTGTTATTGCAATGGGTAAAAAACAGCCAAGAAATTCTAAGAATATGATTGAAGGAGGGACTTACACTGTATTCAAGTATGTATTATTAAAGGAAGTACTTAGGTAAATATTTAAGTAAAGCTGAGAATTCCTGCTCACCTCCTGTCAAATCTTGTAAGTACCTAAGCTCCCTGATGCAAAAAAGGTGTGGACAGGCTGGAGAGGGTCCAGAGAAGGGTGACAAAGATGATCAAAGGACTGGGAAGCCTACCATATGAGGAAAGGCTGAGAGAATGGGGTTTGTTCAGCGTTGAGAAAAGAAGGCTTAGGGGACACCTTGTCACCACATTCCAGCATTTAAAGAGTGGCTACAAAGAAGACGGAGACTCCCTTTTTACAAGGAGTCACATGGGAAAAACAAGGGGTAATGGGTACAAGTCACTCCAGAGGAGATTCCAATTGGACACAAGAGGAAAATTTTTCACACTGAGAACAATTAGCCATTGGAATAATCTCACCAGGGAAGATGTGGGTTCCCCAACACTGGACACTTTAGAGATTCAGCTGGACAGGGTGCTGGGCCACCTTGTCTAGACCATGCTTTTGCCAAGAAAGGCTGGACCAAATGATCCTTGAGGTCCCTTCCAACCTGATATTCTATGATTCTATGATTTTATAGTTCTATGATTCTGACAGACTCGTTAGTCTGGTTTTCTAAGGAAAACAGTTCATGAGATCACACTGTCTGTCTGCCTGCCTCCTCGTGATAGCTTTTGAGCCCTTGGCACAATTCACAACATGCTTGGAAGATGGCTGGGGCCTCAAAGATAGTTCTGTTCCTATGGGCTTTGGGAAAAGTTGAAGACAGCGTGACACTCAAGCCTAACTGAAAGCCAGAAGCAAGGGTCTTAGGTATCCAAAACACATGCAATGATTTGGTAGTTATCATCAGTTTATGTGGCAATCTCACCTCTACATTGCAGTCTCTGCTCAGCTAAATCCAACCCTGTATATTCTTCCACCACATTCTCTGGTGATGATTCAGCCTGCCAAATATTTCCCAGAGTACATCTTGCACACCAACAGATGAATGAACACCTTCCGAAGACAGTTGTGGCTTTCTCCAAAAAATACGGCCAAATGAGGACGAGTACCTTGGCCCACTTTTAATCACATTAGCTTAGTATCACCACATTTGCCCAGCAAGTGATGGACATTTTAGGAAGTGGTTTGGTTTCCAGCCTTTCATATTAGTTGGGTCTAGGTAGCTGATCATTGAGCAAATCTCAATGAAACTACGAAATTCCTAGGAGACTCTAGAAAACTCTGTTTGCTGACTGCCTTGAATGCTGTTTTGAAGCTGCCATTTGTCTCCCTGTACTGTCCAGTGAACCTAGGAGTCTAACATTGAACTCTGCACTGCAAGGCAGACACCTAAAAGCTAGGTACTGTAGTGCCTAAAAGACATGTCAATATGGCACTGACCTGTACAAACGTGGCCTGTACCTGTTATTGGAGACAGCCCTCAGTTGCTGTATGAATTGTTCTTGTGGTCAGTCATATTTTATCTCTGAAGTCTCCCCCAGCACTGACAGAGGCCAAGATTGATACCACGGACAGACAGCTAGGTCAAACAATGTAAAATTGGAGTTACTAAGAGACAATCAGAAGACAGCACCTCAGCTGGTGAACATTGCTATAGTCCCAGTGGTTCTTTAATAAAGCTCTGACAGTCTTAAAGTCAGCTGAAAAGAGGATCCTGTTTCTTGGTGATGTAGAAGTGGTCAATGGCCATTTGTCTTCATATTTGTGGCAGAAAGGTCAAGCAGAGCTCCTGAAGCCTGGGTTTGAAATTTTTACAGTCGAAGTTCTGGAAGTAAAAGTGGCAACTTTATTATTAAACAATGTTGTTGTATTATTAAGCAATGTTGTTTTATTACTATAACATATATATACACATGTAGTATATTACATATAGTTAGGTATGTATGTTTTTATATACATGTACACATATACACAATATACACTGTGCCTTTGTATATATAGTTAGCATACAAACAGATATCTTTAAACACAAACTTCTCTGTGGTTTTTTATAAGTGGAGCCATTCATTACATTCTTCCAGACTCTGCACGCTGCTCTGACATTAAGGTCGGAGACAGCTTCGAAAATGTGCGAAGTGAATTAAGAATTTTCCCAGACAGATTAGGTACATACTTAGGTTTTATAAACCTAGTCTTAACCTTCTTTTTCAAATCTCCTTTTCTAGGAACTCCATTAAAGCATGAAGAACAATAGTTTGATTATAACTCCTGTAGGACAAAGAGCTGCATTACGTCCTGGTGTCATGCTGCTGCTTCAGTGAGCTCCAGAGCGGAGAATGATTTGATGAAGAAGCTTAGGGCCAAATTTTGTCAGGTGACTAGAAAGATGTCTTTAAATACACTCACTCACCTGCCACAAAACCGTTTGCACGGCATGATGTCAATAAAAGAAAAACCCACAAGTAGCCCCAAGTCTGACAGGCTGGATGCCCTTGCTAGAGAACTAAAGCTACGTGCAAGGGAGAGGTATGTAGAAAAGCAGGAGGTTGTGTCTACATTTAGGTTTGTCAGTGGCAAGACTGACTTTTCTATATCATCTCCTTCACAGCAAAAGCCCTGGAGGGCTAAATTTCTAAGGCCCTCTGGAAAGGCGAATGTGGCCGTGCTGACATTTTGGCTTGGAGTAGTAGCATGTGTCTGCACAAATATCCTGGTTGTTCCCTCACTGTGCTTTGGTTGGGTTCGCATTGTGGTAGACTAGGAACAAAAGAGGGAGCTTTAATTTATTGATCGCCTCCTGTTGCACAGAATTACATGTTAATGCAGACACAATCTGTAATGCCCTGGAAAGGCCCTCCTGCGCACACTGGTGTTACGTTTATCTTTGTAAGCAAATGCCTACCCCAGCTACACTGGAAATGGATTAAGCATTGCTTAAAAAAAATAGCTTATTTGCAAAGGGTGCGGGTAACTGAGATAAATATTGTTTGAACACAACTACAGCCTGTCAAGCATGACTTTATGTTTGTATTTTTTCATGCTATTTTGCTATTCTTTCACTTCCAAATTCCCTGTGACAGTAAGCTATGGCTACACTGCTGCAGAGAGACAAACAGACAGGCTACAGATGCACGGTTAGTGTGCGTAGGAGCCTGGTAAACCAGCCTGCCTGAACTCCGTCCTACCGTGACTGTTTTTCAGTTGTTTTGTAGGTAAAAGAACTTCAATGCAAAGCTCGTTCCAAAGTCTTGTGACTGCGCCACTGTCTCTGCTGTCAGCACAACCCGGTGTATGATTCAGGGAATGCTCTCAGGCTTTGGTCCTAAATGGAGCAGAACTGATCCTCTGAGGGAACGGCTAAGAAATAAAAGCAGACATGACATTGCAGCAGTACGTGAAGATGTAATTATATGTGTGCAATTAAATGGTAGAATAAAAAATAAAAAATAAAAAGTTACATTTTAGGTAGCTGCATATCCAGTTGTAGATAGCTGGATTTTGCATGCCATTTCCCAACAGGCTTTCAGGCATCAGTGACACATAGCTCTCCACGCCTTCAAGATCAAATTTCTCATCTGTATATACCACACAGAAATTTGGACGTTACCATCTCATTGTTATTTGATCCAAACATTCTTATGACCTGGAACAGTGCAAACAAAGGAAGACGTGTGAAATTAGTGGTAGACACACTGTAGTCTGAGCATAGGCTAGTTTCAATAACTCAATTGTTCTGGAACCACAGTAACAAGATTATATAGCTTAACTTACACACTGGCTGCACAATCTGGTGATCTGTTGTGGTGGTGGTGGCAGCATGTAAAAATTTTTAGTTTCATACTGTTTATGGTTGGTTGCTTGACAGGGTAATCCCAGGTATTCCTTTTGTAGTTGTCTAGGAGATACATGTCCACAATTGCCAGTGGTTAATTCTGAGAATCTGAGCCTCTCTTCAGCGCCACTCCATCTCTGGGAACATTTTTTCTGGAGTCTCTAACGAGCACTTGGCGTGGCAGTGGCTGCTAACAAGCATACTCATCTGTCTTTTGATTAGAGAGGTTCGCAAAGGATCACATCCATTCTATGAAAAATGTGAACATTTCAAATTTTATTTTTAGCCCCAATGGGGCAAAATGACATTTCAGAATGGCCCACAAAATACCAAAGGATCTCATAAAATTGCTATATCCGAATATTCCATTTTGACTCCTTGTTTCTACACAAGTCCATCAGATGCTTTGCACGTATGTTTATGAATTTTTAGAGAAAGGGTCCAACAGTTATTTACATTCCTGTGAAATGTTTTGATTTCACTGAATCACTGCTTTCTAACAGAATAGATTTCTACCAGATAATTTTCAAGAAGTTTTACTCTTGGTTCCCAAACACTCTTTATCAATGGTTATTGGACATTTTTCTTTGGAAATCCCATTATTTTTCTTATTCTAGTGGTTGGTTATGATTTAAGATATTTTTCTATTTGACACAGCTTATCAACTCAAATGTTGTGAAAAATATGTTGCTCAAACTAGTCTGTACCTTTGGATTTCTAATCTTGTTAGTTAATGAGTGCACTGCACTTTCTTTCTCTAAACCTCTCTCACCCTTTGTTTGGAAGCAAGGCAACAATGCTACTTTTTTGAAGGATTAGAAATTAATCTCATAAGTGCGTATACTCATTGTCAGTTAATTACCTGTTGATGCCAACAAGAGCCAGTTCTAGCAATATTTGGTCAGAAAGTTATGTAGCACAGTGAACAGGACAAAAGAAAATATACTCCTGCTGTTCTGTGGTCTTTCATGTGTCCAATCTTTGCTTTCAAGTATTTTCCAAAAGCAAGTCATGGTTGTTATGTAAAGACCAGATTTGGCTCCTTGCTAAATAGGTTGGGGTTTGTTTTCTCGTTTCCTGGTCCTGCACTGTAATTTATAATTGAATTGAAGGAAGGTTTGCCAAACAATGGTCACATGGAGAAGATTTGAATGCTTCAGCTGATCTTTGGGTCCAGGAGGTTCTCAGAGATATTGCTGAACTGTCCGTGCGAGCGTGACTAAGAGAGTTAAAACTTACACTGCTGTAATTCCTCCCCCTGAAAGATGGGGCATACCATGTCTCTTTTGTTTCCCCTGTGAGAGCTTTTCTCCTTATAAGTTGAAAGTTTCAGAGTTTCAGCCCTGAAGTGCCCATTGTCCCCCGATGCAGCACCACGTACTGGGCAGCACAGGATACGCTGGGAAGTAGTGGAGCGGGGCTGGGGGAAGCAGTATCACCTCCCCCAGCACATCCCCAGTGCTTGCAGTGCTGAGCCTTCCCTGTGTCTTCCCAGCTGCATGGGACCAAGGAACCATCGAGAAGCTGCCGATGCTCTGCTGGCAATGCTGAGCTTCCTCAGCTGCAGCAGAAGACTGGGAGAGAGAAGTTAAAGTCTCTATGGTTGTTGTCAAAAATGAAGCATGCGGGAATTTCTCAATGCCAGTTACTTCTGGGCAGAATACCACCATGGTAAAAGGAGAGAGGAAAGGCCTGTCTCAATTCTCACGTAAATCATTCATTCATTGCCCCACTCATGAGGGCATGTAAGAATCGCCCTTCCTAAATTTTCTAATCTGAATGAATTTAAAATAAAACTAGTTCAAGATCTTCTACCTCCTCCTCAACTTTATGCACCTTTGTTCCTTCTTTCTGTGTAGCTACCATTTATGTTATAGCCTCATATACTTTGCTTTTGAGAGTGAAGACATTGAAAGGAGTGCAGCCAACAGAGCTGCAAGGAATTGCTTTGCCAGAAAGTGCACTCAGGGAGAATGGAAACTATTTGTGAAGTTGGATCTAAATCAGTAAATGGTTTCAAGTAAACAAGCAGTTTACATTTGAATCAATCAGCTGAAGTTGAAGGGTTGTGTTACGCAAAAAAAATTGAAACATGTTCACGGTTACATTTTTCAAGAATTTCAACTTCTGTGTTTGAAAAAGATCTGATTTTACCAGGTAAAGTATCTCCCAAAAGAAAAAAATGAAATACTTCATTTTCAATTGATAACAGTGTTTCAACTTAGCAGAAATTGAGGTTAGTCAGATATTTCATTAAAAAAAGGAAAAACAAAAAAGTGAAACATGAGAAAAAATCTCTTGTGAGCAGCCTGGACCACCTGGGTTTTTTCAGTCTTAGCTTGGCTTCCCAGAGAAATATGAGCTTACGAGAGTGTTCTGTATAACTGTCTGCACCTTGCCTAATGCCCATCCACATTTTTTGTGATCACTGTCTGATTTGAAGCTGTCTTGGCTGAGCTGCAGATAGGCTGCAAAGATATTTCACTTTCTGCAAATTTTGTAAATAATGGGAGACAAGAAAGAGACTTAGGCTCATTACAGCAGAAGATAGGTCAAAAAAGAGGAAGGAGCACCATGATGATCCTGATTGAAACCCAGCCTAGGGCAGCGGCACAGATTTAATAAGGCAGTGGACATGAGAGCTGTAAGACCATCCTCCCATCATGAGCTGCCATGGCTGCTGCTGCAATACAGCGTCCCATACTGTGTCAATATTGTCCATGCTCTTTGCAGCCTCCTCACCTGCTTTCGGTACAAGATACCAAAAAATGTGCTTTCCTTCCTCCAGCGCAACATGTGAGCATCGTTCCATGGATTATTGTGATTTATAGGTGATGGAAAGCATGCTAGTAAGAACAGGATCCCTGTTTTCCCTGTACTGACACTCCCACGCCCATTTACTGTGCTTCCTTGGCTGGACTCCTTAATTCAAGACAATCTGGATCAACTATTAGGAGGAAAGGATGATTTGCTTGTATAGGTTGGTGAGAAGACAGAAATGAATAGAATTCTGTTCAAAAGTCAGTCACCTGCAAGGCAAAATCCAGAGGAAAACAGACAGCTTTTGATGACCCTCCCAAAACCCCAGTCTTCAAACAGCTCTTGAGTCCACATCATACATAAAACCCCTCCATAGCAAGCAAGAGTTGAGAGTATTGTTTTGCCTACATAAAAAGAAAAAGGCAAAGTAAGCACATGGCATTCCGTACCTGCATGGAAGTGTGGCCACATAGTTGCTTTCGTGACGGAAAAACACTTTCCTAATCAGCACAACCATTTTCATCATGAAACCATTGTGTTGTTTTCCACTCAAAAGAACCAAGTAACACTGACTCTATACTAACAGCTTAAAGATCGGCAAAAACAATGAAGAGAATCGACCTTACGTAATCCTCAGCTGATGCCTGGGTTTGAAGTCTTGCCCACTGCTCCCATGCCAACTTCAGCAAAACAAGCTCTTTCAGAAGACTGTACTATTCTTTTTCCAGATGTAGCTCTAGGGCAGGTGAAAGGGGCTCAAGAAGGGGGACGAGGAGGAACCACTAGGATTTTTACTGAACATACTTTTTGCAGCTCTTCAGTTATGCACAGTTTTATTATTATTATGGTTTTATTCAAGGTTTAAATAAAGGGACAAAATACCCTTCCTTTAATTCAGTTAACGTTAGACAGGATGAGTAATTCTTTACATCATGTTCGGTGGAAATGCGTTCACAAATATACTGTGCTCTTTAGCTTCAGGCTTTTACTGTGCTTCAGATTGTTTGCTGGAATGGATTAACCAACAGAACTGCATGCATAAGCCCTTCCCTGCCCTAGTGGTAGTTAGATTTAGCTTTGTCAATAGAAAGGAATCTTTGCTAAAGCTTTCAGCTCACCTATGTTTGTTAAACTTGATTCTTATGTACATATTCCTAACCAGTATCGAGCACTTTGTGGAAGAGCTGGTTTTGGGTAGAGTTAAATGCCAGTGGACTTCAGTACTGTGCATCGCATTCATTCACCAGCAAACAGTGAGCTGCAACCATGTGCAGTTTGACTGCCACTGGAACCAATTTTATTTATAGGCAGAGCTGGATGACTCGTGGAAAAAATATTCACAACATTGCTTATGAAAATTGAATCACTTCTCAGCTTAATGTGAGCCATCACTTATTTTTTTCTCTCCCATTAACATACCTGCGTCACACCTAAACTTTTATTGGGATGCAATGACCATTATTTAGGTTGCTGTTATTGTATCTACTGCACATTTACAAACCTGGACATCTGCTATGTTTGCTGCGGCACAAGTGGAAAAAAACCCCAATGAACTTACAACCTGTGACAAAGACGGGTAGAGGAGAAGAGGCCTGGTGATTTGAACTTCCTGACCATGCTACCACCAGTGACTGCACCTGAGATGAGGGATGGGAGCTGCTGGGCCAGGACGACCCTGTTGCCTCTAGAGGTGGGTACCGCTCTAGGGTAGTCACCCCTCCAGGTAGCTACTACAGCTAGAATAGGTAGCTACTAGCCAGCCCTACAGAAGTCTTCATGAGCTGTAGCAGAAGCCAGCCCAGCTGTCTGGCATAGGCAAAGTAGGCAATAAAATCATGGTCACTTTGCTGCCTGTAGCAGAAGACTGAAACTCTGAAGCGCTCTGGGGGATTCTTGATACCGTCAGTAAAAGCTCATATTTCGCTATGCACATTGAAATAAAGCAGGCATCCACTTGCTTTATTTTAAAGAGGAGAAATTATTTTTTGGCACAAGCTGTGAAACGTCTCTGTTAAATAACAAGAACAGAAGGTATGACATGCAAAGCACTTTAGTGTGTAGGTCCCTATTACTAATTTATTATTTTAAGGTTGCAACGTGAGTACATTTTCACTGACTCTTGATGATTCATAAAAGGACACCTACAGTAAACAATTGTTCTCCTTTTGGAAACTTGGTACATCATAAAAAATTTAAAGAGATGGAGTTTAATAATTAGACCATCGATTCAAATATCTAGCCATTGGTGCCAGGCTGTTGCTACAATGAAGGTTCTTCCTCTGTAATGTTGCATTAATGTGATTCAGATGAAGTTCTACTACTGAATTACCTCCTCCCTTCCTCCTTCCCTCCCTCCCTCCCTCCCTCCCTCCCTCCAGAAAACACCTTTTCATCATCATTAATTTCCATGTTAACCCCGGAAATCTGCAAGCTCTTCCTTCTTGTGGTATATTATTGCTTGGATTTAAATTAAGTATGGAAAACATTTCGGAAAGCAAGGAATAACTGCAGATATAAATGAATTTACACGTATGCATGTGTGCTTATTCACAACTTACTGAACTTTGCTCATTGCCCTTGGCTGTCCAGCAGGCTGTGAGTATCCAGATGCTCCTATCCCAAGTGAGAAAAATGGGTGAGACCACCTCGGCTTTCTTGCTATTCTTCATCAGGTTTTGCAGCTCTCCTGCTTTACATCAATCGCTGTGAACTTTTAAATGGGTGGCAGGGCAAAAGACAACAGGTGAGACATTCTTCTATGTGCTTCCTAAGTACTCTGGGAGGCAATGTGGCAGGCAGGCAAAGACCCAGGGTCTTGTCAGTGCTCTGATGGTCTGAAGGAGCAGAAACCTCGTTCAGCAAGGAATTTCTACAAGATCAGCTGGATCCTGCAGAACTGGTACAGAGAAGTGGCTCTTGCTCCAGGCCAGCTCTCTGTCCTATTCCCTCTTGCAAAGAGGGAATACATTAGGAGAGACAGTGAACATGTGAAGCATTTGCAGGGCAGTAGTTCACTATTACTGTCCTCTGCGGAGAGGATATCTTTATCACAGACATGGTGCGTGCAATATGAGCCCCTCCTCAGTTCTGTCCTTTGCACGTGATAAATGGGCTGCTGGTGAATACCCCAAGGTGTCAGCAGCCCTCAGCTCCCTAAAGATCCCCCTCCGCCTGGTGAGGGCTGTCAGTAGAAGAGAATCTGGTTGCATGTTTTTTTTCTCTGTCTGAGAACCAACACTTTTCCCCAATTTTCAGACCAAAAAGACTATTCCGATTGTGACATCTGACCTTCTAGATAACAGCGGCTTAAAGAATGACCAGGGGAAAACTGACCCAAGTGGTTAGCTTCATTATGTGGTAAAGGCACAGATGTCAAGAAAACGAGGATTTATTACTTTACTTTCACATATAAAGCAATGTATATTAATCTGCCTAAACTTGCCATACAGTTTTGATTGAAGATAATGTGTATATATATGTGTGTTTATACATATATACATGTATGAGCTACTATACAATATCAGATTCTGACCTGCTTCATAAGACAAGGATATCTGAAATTGTGTCTGTCACTTGTTAACTGTCCTTTTTCTTATATATAAAAACTTGGGCTTGCTTGTTGTGAGTATTTCGAGATTTCAACTTCAATATTAACAAAAGTAACTTGAAAGATCCAAAATGTTCTACTTTGTCTAGTTTGCATTTCACTGCATAATACAAGTACACATAGGCTCAAGGACAACCCATGTAACCCAGCTAGAGAGCACTTGAATAATGTCAGTTGTCGTTTTACAATTTTCTACTTTGATAAGTACCAATTTTAGGTCCTTTGGAAAGAATGTAATTTATTTACTCAAATATCTATCACAATTTAAATTTACTGTGATTTATGCCCTTTATCACCTTTTCTTAGTGGAAGCAATCATTGCTCTGGTAATAGATTGCTCTGGTAATAGAAATTAGAATTAAAAGCAGTGGAAAATGTGAGTAAAGTGAAGCAATATGAGAATCTTAAAAAATGCTGCCATTTACAAACTCATTTGAAAAAAATACTTTCTTTTCTACTGTGAAATCTGTAAGAATAGGTGATACATCATTTCTCATATATTGACAATATTTGGTATTCTTCTATTTATATGATGGTTCTGATTGTTAAATAAAAATGGCTGATAATCTCAGCTGTGGATTCCTCCATACCTCCTATGACCAAGCAAAAGAACACAGCTGATAATATATCACAAAATGAGCTATCTGAAATATAACATGCCATATTTCTTTGTGAAATCCATTTACTTCTGAGGAATTGTGGTGGGAATGAATCTATTTCCATTCAGTTTACTAAATCTGAGCACAACTAAAAGCACAGTCTGTATAATATGTGCATGTATGAAGTTTGTGTGATTATTATACTTACTACTACAAATAAGATGAAGTCCTTTTGCCACACCAACAGAGGCTAGAATATTAATATATTTATAAGATGTTGAAATGTACTGCAGCTGTCACGAGTAGTGGCTGTAAAAAATGGCCCCTTTCTTCTGTCTGTGCTTGAAATTTCTTACATTTAAAATGAGGAGCCCTGTGATCTCCCCCAAGTTTCCTTGCTGCAGCACTACAGTGGAACACTTGGTAATACATTAGATACTGTCATGATGAAACTCAAACTATACTCTGCCAAGAACAGAGGTTGCCAGGTCAATCTTCTGATAAGTACAGCTGATTTGCTTCAATACAGCAATGGAAAATATGCAAATTCACAGGGTGACTAATTATCCCTTGGGAAAACTTAAGCAACTGGTCTGAACTGTCCTGTAATTAAAACCATCCAGATAATGTAAATAATTGTCTTGTAAACATTTTGCATTGGAAACTTTCTGCAACCACTTATTCTGTGGCCTGGCTTTGTATTTACCAGACTCTTCAATGCATTTTAAGCTCATTAAGCTTTAGCTCCTGCCAAGGACTTTCTGTCCCAAGTCACCCAGTCCTCACAGGTGGCAGTCATGGCTGGAGGCTTGAACCATAACATCGCTAACTATTCATAGCTGAGGGGGTGGCACATCACACATCTGGGTTCCTCAGCATCAGCAAAACCGGCAGGGAGAGGGACAGCAGGACTTTTCAGAAGCACCTGAAACTTCAACTGAAACTACTGAGAGCTGGAGATGTAGTAACGGGGGGAAAGAAACTGGGGAAGGGTGGGGGCATGGGATGCATATGTGTGAAAAGCAAGGGTACTAGGTGTAACAAGTCAGTTTCTTGTTATTTTGTTTTGGAAAAGCTCGTGCTTTGTTTTCTCATCCCATTTTTATCCAAAAGTGTCCTTCCAAAAATATTCATAAAAAGAGGAATCAAAAGACTCTTAGCCCCAGTTAGACTTCTAGTCTAAAGAGTAATAAACTCTGCGTGTGAGGAAGAAACTGTAAATAAATACTTTTATCACACGAAGTAACAGAAGTGGTTCTAGTTCTTTGTAGAGTGGGTTCAGTGATGCTGGGAAAATTGCTTTTGCTAAAGATTTGTCATTGATCACAATATTTCCCTATGTGACATGCTTTGAATACATGTTCTAGACATGCGCTACTGAGCACTGAAACATGAAAGACCAGTTGCTTCCTTCCAGCTTCCCCAGCTCTTCCCCTCCCAATATGAGAACAAATTCACTGGTGACTGTAGAAGCTCTCAGATCTCCTGGTGATGGCTCACAGAACTCATGTATTAGCTCATGAGTTAATAAATATTGCCCTTGGAAGGGGATTTGGCTTGTGCAGAATGACAGCCACCGGATGAGGAGGAAAAAATGTTGCATTCAGTAGCTGCTCATCAACTGAGCATCATATATTTCAGGCCCTGAGTAAGCAAGGGTCAGTATAATTCATAGCTGTAATCAAAAAAAATCTTTGCCATAAGGCATACACCCAGGACAACTGAAATAAGAAAGGACAGGAAACTGTAATTCTGCAGTTTGCTGGTTTCTTGAACACTTGAGTTCTGTATGCATGCATACGTGTGTGCATGTGTATCTTGTACCAGAGGCTGGTCACAAGAGAGTAGTGAATCGAAATTCCAACTGCACGGGAGTTTAGCCAGATCTATGTTCAATAATGAACTTGAATCTTTATAACAGGCAAACAGCTGGACCAAAAGACATCGTGTTGGGTGGTACTCAGAATTCAGTCCTGAATCTGAATGCAGCTGAGCTGTGGAGCTTCAGTTTGCCTCACATATGAAGTAAGTCATTGGTTGATGGTCCAGAAGGTTAGAACTTTGTTTAGCCGCAGAAAAGGTACAGCAGAGACCAACACACAGATTTCCTTGTGCATTATGCTGAGGTATCCCCCTTCTCCAAAATTGCTAGTTAGTTTGGCTGGGAGTAGATATCTCCCAGAAACAAGGATGGGGGAAGATCAGGATTTGTGATTTGCCTTAGTTTCCAGCCTTCTTGAACAAGGTCTCAGCAGAGCCTTTCAGAAACTTTGAAACGTTGTTGGCTGGGAGCTGTTCTTTTGCTGAGGCTCAGCTGCCAAAAGCAATTGCTACAGACCAGTATCCTCCATCAGCATTTCCAAAACATTTGACAGAACTTACACAACTGCAAAATGGGGCAGAGGAGCAGGACAGGGACATTTTTTCCTATTCCGACAGTTCATATTGTTATTTCTACGATCTCGGTGTTAGGAATAGTCTGTAGTGCATAGTCACACAAAAGAAAGTAACCTCCTACCAAAACCCCAGATGGGACAAAGACCCTCTTATCACATCCTATAAGGGGATGAATCACTCACTAGAAGCACATCACTGCCCGACCCCAGGCCAGCTCCCTAATTTTTTGATGGCTGGCATTACAGGAGCTGAATACAACCCCATCTGCTAAATGTTTTTCTCTGCAGACCCTCTGCAGGGGGCTTTAATAGAACTAGCATGTTATTCTGAGCACTTATGATGAACCCTAATTGAGTAAAAAACCCTCCTAGGAGGTTGATCTGGAGCTGTCTCAGTAGGCTTAGGTTGTTCTAGCAGCACTGATGGGAGCATAGTGTCAGAGGTGGACTTTTAAAGTCCAGCTTCACTTCGGTTGTAGTCCATAACTTTTTACATGCTGGATCCTGATCTTACTGCATTGTCTCCCTCTCAGGAATTTTCACTTAGAGATATTTCTACTGAATGTAATCTCCAAGGCAAGAGTTATACATTTGCTTTTCAAATTGATAAAAGCTAGCTTTTTGCAAAATTTATGAAACAGAGGCAGATCCAACCCTGAGTCAAATGACAGAGCACAGACACCACAGCACTTTACACTGTCAAATGGTGAAGGACCTTGCATCCATCCAGCCTCTCCTAAAACAGGTGGGGGATACTGAAGTCCTTTCAGTTCCACCTCTAGATCTGTGGTTGGTTAAAAACAGAAACAGTAGAAGTAAAACAAGGGCAGTGGTTGCAGTTTGGGCTACCAAAACTATGTATAAAGGGTGCTTGTGTAGCCTTAGATACTTTTCCAGTCCAGAGCACAGAGAAAAGATGTAAATGTCTCCCAAGAAACTTGGTTTCTGTACCTCTGTCTCTCCTGCTGGTCACCAAATGTTGTGGAAGTCTGCCTGAGGCTCTGTAACACTCATACAACCATTCTCTATCTAAATCTGGGGCAGCTGAAGTCACATGCATATGTTCATTAGAGCTATTCTTGCAACAGAAAATGAAAGATTCTGAGGTTAGATTACATCGGAGAAGAGTCCTTTTTCATTCTCACAGTGCTGCTGAGGTCATATCAACACGGCAGGTTGCCTGTTCTCATGTTAAATTAAACCAAGGAGAGCTGCATTCTATGACAACTAAATACCTCCCAGTACTCTAGCTGTTTCACTTAAAACCACCTGGCTAATCTGCTCTGCACTCTCTGACTGTAGAAGTCCTTATGCCAGAAAAAGAGTAGGTCCCGTCTGTGCTGCAGGAATTCTCCTGGACTGCTGCTACCACCTAGAGAGATGAACAAAGGGCCTGATAAAAGTCATCTCATTTCTGGTTTTGGGGGAAGGCTGCACAAGTACCACAGAAACAGTTAAATCACTGTTAAATTGCCAAAACATAATACAGTATGATTCTTCAAAAGTGATTTTTCATGTATCCAGAAAACTGTATCTTCTTCCTCCCAGATATATTTTCCTAGATAAAGAACCATGTTTCTGAATATTTGCGATGTAAGGATTGTCCAGTTTGTTGGTTTGTTGTTTTTTATTTCTTTTACATTTGCTTTATTTGTCATATGTCTTGCTATCATGTTTTGAAACTATATTCTTTACTGTTTTCATTGTCATGGAGTTTGGAAACCCAAGAAAAGCCAAGTCTCTTTAGTGTCAGGCATTATAACAACATAGGGAATAAAAGGAGAGGGGGGTGTGATTTACAAAGAGCTATAATATAACTGAAAATTGAGAGGCAAAAGATGGATACATCCAGAATAATAAGTCCAGTAACACAGTACTGACCAACACGTCTCAGATAATTGCTTCAGCACATCAGCAGCTTAGCCATTGCCAAGTTTTCCAGAAAAAAAAAAAAGAAAAATTACTTAGAAATCTGGAGAACAGTTTCTTGTGATTGTTTATAGAGAACTTCCTAGTTCTATTGAATGCAAAGGGTAGCATGAAGTAAATAATAAAAGGTCTCGTTTCCAAACAAATGCAAATCAAAGAGGAAGGACCTGGGTAGTCAGTGGATGACAGAAATGTTGAGAATGGAAGATAAAGAGTCAGATAAGAGGGAGAATGGGGAAAACTGGAGAGAGAAGAAATGAAAGAGAAGCTGAATTTACAATCTGGGGAGTGTGAGAGAAGAAATGTGCAGCAGAAAGAGTGTCAGGTCGGTCTAGGTGTTTAGCGTAGCCAGAAGCTGAAGGGAGCAGGCCATGTTGAGTTCAGCAGTGTTAGATCATGGCAGAAATGAAGAAGAAACAATGCAAGAGAGCAATAGGCATGAGATGATGAAAGTATTAAGGCGACCAGACATATGAGGTAAAGAGTGTAAGGCTGGAGAGAAGCCAGGGCTCATGGCAAGGTGAAGAGAGGCTAGACCAGGCAGGTCTTGCAGGATGGCAAGGGTAATGGGTTTGCATTTGGTTTGATGGGAGAGAGGGAGAGATTGCAATGGAAAGGGTAAAACATAACCAGAGCCACAGAGACGTGATCCCAAAGGGGAAAGGAGAATGGCAGAGAAAGGGGAAAAATGAGAAAAGACGGGAAGGGTGAGAACAGTTGGCAAATGGCAGGCAAGCAAGGAAGGGGAACACACTGGAAACCTTTCAGTGGACACATCTGAGCAAGCTGACAGAGGGAATATTCTGCAACAGCAGCAATTTCCTGTGTTTTCCTATTTATAGGTATCTTATTTGAATGACCTAGATAAAATTGCAGTGTTCTCCATCTTACTTCTCTAGTACATTATTGACATTTATTTTGTGGGTGTGAAGATGTGCATGACTAAGAAAAAAATATTTCAAACAAGGAAATGGCATTAGTTTTATCCAGCCCTTGCTACTTGTCTAGATGCTTGGTATTTCAGAGATTGTGTCTATTGGAAGAAATAGCCTTTTTTTTGGTGCAGGGATATCATGCTGAATGGAGCATGGAAAATATTTTCCCTCATAAACACAGTGGGAACTTGCACAATAACTCCTAAGTATTTCATACTTGCATATGAACCAAACCACTGGGCCTGATTCACCACCATACTGCTCCAGTTTTCCAATGCATGAAATCTACTGGCGCAAGCAGACTTACACTGGAGTAATGCAGGAGAGATTCCCACCTCTTAAAGGCATCAGTGGGGCACTTGCTATTGTGTAAACTCATGCCATTTGGAGTTTTTAAGAGGTTTCTGGGAACAGTAAATCTATATATGGCTTTTGCTTTTTAAAACAAACAAACAAACAAGTCCTCCAGGGGTTAGAATAACCAAGCTAGAGAGGAGCGAAAACTGGAATGTGCAAATTTAGATCCACATTTTTCCTGAAGTGTTTGGTTTTGGCTCATTATAGGCAAAAGTGTAGCCACAAAAAACAAATGCAAATTAACACCGTTAATACACAGATCAACCCTTGGCCAAAAATGACACTGTAGAAAAACCCCAAATCCAGAGGAGACCACTTAAGCCACTGTACACTCTTGTCTTTCGAAAAGAGAATTTAGCTATCAAGAGCACTGTTGCCTTGAGCATGCTCAAAACTGTTGTTCTACATGAACCCAGAAGAGGTATGAGGGCATGGCAAGATCTCACTACAGCTGTGAATCAATATATCACCACTTGGAGTACCATTTTGAAGTGCAGCAGACAACCTTTTGCTGTTGCTATTTAGTCTGGTGTGTGTTGTCTAAGGCTGAGAAGGGAGAGGGCGGCTAGTCTGAGATAAACCCTGACCTGCGACCACCCATTCATTCATCTGCTTTAGGAAGCCATTTGTAACAAGCCTACCCTCTACGTACATCACGGGGCTGCCCTTTCACCTTCTTGCTCCATTACAGATCATTATATAAGCTTCCTGTCAATACCTTCTGGTTTTTGGATGTGCTGGGATAGAAGAACGCCACTGAGGAGATGGGTCACTATACTGTGTTTGTAAATTCTGCCGTGACTCTTTTGAGGCTTATTACCATGTCTGAATACATGCTTAATGCTGAGCAAGGAAGAATACAGAATGCATCAGTGCCAAACCAAGCACTGAAACCACACCCCCAACACCCACCAAGTTATGTGATTTAAAAACACATGATTTTAAAGAATAGCCGTGCTCAGATTTCCTTTTTTTTTTTTTTAAATTAACTGAGGATTCTCATATTTTGGACTTTTCAGTGGTGTGACTAAAGCCTCTTGGCTTTCTCTTAAATGAAAGTTGAGATTTCTCAGTAATCGTTGGACTTCTGAGGAAGCCTTTAGGAATAATGAACTGTAAGGCTGACTCTAAAGTCAGCAGAACTAGTTACAACACATCCATACCCTAGAGATCCAGTCTCAATTAGAGCCAAGTTCTGCTCCAAGCTGTAGTGGTATAAGCATGGAGTAGCAGACATACAGATTTACTCTACAAAAACTGAAAACATATATCTACTGAAATAATAAGATCCACATGTATTTGTATTTTTCTTTATTGCTAATTTTTAAAAAATTAGATAAACTGGAATAAATAATGCTATTTTGCAAAAACACAGACGATTTTCCAATTAAAAATGGATTGAGATATTAACCAATGATGTTGTCTAGACAAACATAAGCTTGGACATAGCCTTGAGCCAACAGTTGTTGTTACATCAGCCTACTTAGGGCATGTTCATCCCAGGATGAAACTTAGTGTACTGAAGAGACATACACCGGTAATTTCCACACATTGTGCAGTCCAGACTAACAGGACTCAGTAGCCGGAGGATTGTCTGTGCCAGCACTTCGCTGACACGGCTTTTCAGCTTGTTTTCCACATAGTAAATGACCTGGCACTGCTGGTTCTGGGCATGGCACAAGGGGTATGAACTTGGGTGTTTCTGCATCTCCCATACTTTAAGAGTCTGGCTTACAACTTGGACATCTGAACCAAATTCAACTAATAGTCTCTCCTCGCTCTCCTTCACTTCTGGTGACTGGATCAGCAGTAGCTATTGGCCATGGGTCCATATTCCTCTTTATTCCCTTTGGGAAGACCAGACCTGGTGGGAAGCAACCTTTCCAATATTTATGAGCAGATGTTGTAGCTGGCTTATTTGCAAAGGCTGCAGTAAGCAAAGACAACATCTGGTGCCTTTTATTGTTACTCATGTAATGCTAGCTGTCTAACTCAAAATGTGCTCAACATATAGGTTGACTTTTGATTTTATTGCTGTCAGTGGCTTTATAATTAATATATTTATGTAGCATGTAGTACATGCTATCTCTTTCTACTTGAAAATCGTCACTGCCCACCATAATATCATATCATATCGTATCATATCATATCATATTATATCATATCATATCATATTATACAATACAATACAATACAATACAATACAATACAATACAATACTGACTCGCAGCTGACACACTGTTGCTTGTTAACCAAGAAACCTCTCCAGAACAAGTCAGATAGAGCAGGGAGAAAAGCACTGAAATGAGGTTGTGGGTGAGTAACAGAAGAGATGCCCAGGCATGGAAGATGAATGGTCATTAGAGAGTAAGTGGAGCTATAAGTGATTATTTAGGAGCCCCAAGGATTCGTGGCTGCCAGTTGTCAGTGCTAAAAACATGTATTGGACAGGACACACAGAGTCAGCTAATGCCTGTGCCAGTGCTCCACGAACAAGGAACTTGAGCACCAGTAGGAATGTGGCTGGAGGACTGACAAAGTCCTTTTGGCTTCTACTGGCTGCCTCATGGCTCGCTGATATTTTCTCTCCTTCTAGTTATAACTTAATCTCTGTCTGCAGAGCTGCTTCCTTTGCACGCTATCCTGTATTTATATACTTCTATAACCAGGATGATTAGAGCATCCAAAGTGGAATATCTGGCCCTTGGTCCCGTCCTGCCTGTGGTGCTGTTCTATGGTGAGGGTAGAGCTGGGTACTAATCCCTTGCAGAGGGGCTGCCAGCTTCAACCTCTTTCCCAGGTCTCCTTCACATATATGCTTCAAACAGCCTGCATAAATCAGACTGCCTCCAGGCTTAATGTCCAGCCTGCAGCCAAACTTATTTTTCCATTTGTGTTTAAAGCTGCAATTGGACTCATTAGCCAGCCAAAATGATAAAGTCACGACCTCATTCCTGTAGATTTTTACTTTTTTTCCATTTTCTAAGGAATAATCAGGCACTTTTAGCTTTGTCAAGGGAGGTGAATAACAGAGGCAATTCCTTTTCTCCCTTCCTTCCTAGCCCTTCCTGCCCCCAAAAATGAGAAACAAAATGATTCCTATTAAGGTAACAACAGATAAAACAGACCCAATTGCTTTACTTGTACTGGCACAAAGCACACTGGTCTGCACAGAAATTGCCTGGTTTATAGTGCTGTTTGCCTTATGTTGAGGGAGAGGAGACAGATCTTCAGAATAAGGTCTTACAAAAACATGGACTTCTATGGCAGAGCTAAACTGTAAGCTGCCTGCTAAAAGTTGTATATAAATGACCCCATGACAGTTCACGTTACGGTTATAAATATAAAAGGGATAGAAAAGGCCTGACCTGGCACCCCAGCCGGTTTTTGCAAGTGTTATTTTGCATTCCTATGAGTCAAGTGAAAATCCCCAAACACTGGCCGGGGTCCAGTGATATTTCCCTGTGCCCTGGCTCGCCTCCTTGGCCGGGTTTGAAGCGCGACAGTGCACTGCAATTGGTGGTTTTTCTGAGCCCGTCCAGCTGGCGTGTGTAGCCAGGGAGCATAATCGGGGATGGCAGCGACTTAGAGCCTTGCTCCAAGGCTCTTGGCAGTGCAGGATACCCTACGTGCGCACAAAAGCCAGCCGGACACGTACCTGGCAAACTGAATGTTGAGGAAATGGTGTCGCCCAAGCTGGTGTCGTCTCATTTGGGGGGCAAACAATGTCATCGGCTTAGGGATAAGAGAGCATCTGAAATGCCAGGGCAGCTTTGCCTGTTGTGGGAGAGGTCTGCTTCTTGTTTCAATGTGACCTTCTGGACCTGCTTCAGAGTTGTCTGAGGCACAGCATCAGGTGTCTCTGCATCTGAAAACCAGAGTTTAAGCATTGTACAGAGAAACAGGTTAGGACTACAGGACTGAGAGGGAGGGAGTCATACATAATGGTAAAAGCATAGTGCAGGGAGTCCAGAAGGTCACTTGCAGTGGCACATACCTGATGCTACTGACACCTCTGTGCCTCTCAGTTCCTCCCTGGTAGGGTTGCCATAGACCTTGAGGGACGTATTTAGCCCATGGCTTCTTTGCAAACCCCCTTGGGGACCCACTGAGCGAGGCCGTCTTTGAGATATTCTGAGTATCACCCTACATGGCAACTCTCAGAGCAACACAGGCCAGCAGTAAGGTGTCTGCATGGGCCACTACAGCAACTCAGAGAAGCAAACAGGGCCACAGACCATCAACTGAAGCACTTCTTCAGTGATCTTTCATACTCCCTCCTCACACCCCAGTTACTGGCTTCCTTCACATCCCTTTGACCCAGACAAACACTGGAGCTTTCTATTAATTTGAAGATGTAGTGAGAATTCCAGGAAGTTGCAGACTTATCCCTTTCTCCTGAGCTTCAGGGACACAGTGTGGTCTTTTTTGTAACTCTAGTCTCCCGATCTTAAATCAGACTGGCTTTTTTAATGTTTTTATTTACTGATTGTAAGATCGTCACTCCACACCACACCCAGAAGATGAGAAATGCTGTGGGTGTGAGGTTGGAAAGGATTCTTCCCTTGAATATATACTGTGGAAAGAAAAAAGTGTCCTCAGTGACTCAAGAGCAGCTTCATTGAGCAGAGGGGGGGAACACCACTGTTTGGGCTTTCCTATGAAACTTCTGCTACCACAGCAGCCAGGACATCTTGAGAAAGAGGTTGTTTCTATGTCACAGGAAGAAAGGATTCTACAATTTGTCATTAAAGTCAGGATAAGCATCCAGGCCAGAAGTTCTTAACATCTTGTGGTTTATCACTAAGAAAACAAGGAGAAATGAGTCACTTGTAGCCCAAAATCTAAGAAAAGAGGAAAATAAACAACCCTAAAACTAATAAAAGCTTTTCCTCATGCTCTGTAGACCAGTTTCAGATGGGAGGCTTTGTGACACACCGTGTCACTGCAGCTTGTGAGTGGCAGAATTAAGATGACTTGATTAAACCTGCATTGCAGACACAAGCTGGAGGGGAAGGAGAAATAGATAGGATATTTTGATAGACGTGGGGCAACTGTGTCCTGTGCTTCTGTTCCAGAGCTATTTTAGTTTGCCTGTGGAGCAAGTAAGGCAGTATCTCTGAGATAAAGAACTCTTTTCCTGTTCCTTCAAAATCAGAATTTTAAAATGTTTAGGAAAAGAGAGGGGAAAGGAAAATTAATGTGTACATAGATAAGCCACCCTTTTTGATAGAAAATAATAAACAAAGCAACGTTGAGTTTAGGATTAAGGAGTCAAAGTATGTGTGTACTGGCATAGGGATAATTTCTGAGAATATCTGAGCTGGAAAGAAGCCTTCGCTTACACCTGTGAGCTTTCACAAGGGAGCAGAAATCCCCCAGCTCCCTGCTCTAACTGGCAGGCAGTATCCGGTTGACAGTGTTTTGCTTTGCACTGACGGTAGCAACACCCCAGGACAATTCTTCACCAGGCAGTCAGCAGGAAATGTATCTTGGTTTGGTCTGGCCACGTTACATGCACAGTTAATCCAGCTGCAAATCCCATCGCAATCAAAAACTCTGATTTAGATCCTAGGAAGACACTACCTTGCTTTTTTAATCACCCACTTCTTTTTATGCAAGCTGTTATACCGAGACTCAACTTTCAAACTCTTCTCTGCAGGTCAGACAGGTACCCATGAGGGCAGGGACCAGCTAATAGGACTGTCATTGCTTGCCACCCCAGTGCCAGCAGTGGCACCTGCTAGACACCGGTGCCATTTGCTGGCTGTGCCAGGAGGCAGGTGGCTGAGTAAGGAGCAGTTCAGTAGGGGAGATGCTGTTGCAAGCTATACTGCTCTCCAGCCACCAGTTTCTTACAACTCTTATCTAAAAGCACCCTGCATCAGCAAGGATACCATAGGTTCAGTGTGACTACAAAACGCATATGCTGCCCGGGTTCCGGGACCTAGCTGCAGTCCATCAGCCGCGTGGGTGGCCAGTCGGCAGTGAGCAAGCCTCAGCACGAGCCCAGTCAGCACTTCTGGAGGCAGATGTAGCTCTTGGGACCAGAGCAAACTTTCTCACCTAACTTGCTGACTCAGGATGCTTCAAGACACTGATCTCATGTCCCTGTTCTCTAATCCTCTCTCCCCTTTCAGGAAGCAGCTGTTTATCGCTCGTTGGCTGGCTAGCTCGTTACATTGCTAGTTTTGAAATCAAAGACATCATCAGTTGTTATGCTGTGCCACAGATCCACTTGTACTGACCTTCAAAATATTCTCAGCTTAAGGGCCATCTATGATTACAGTCTAGATAATCAGTCAGGGATAACATTTCTACTCCATAAGAATTCCTAGTGATTTGACATTTGTTTTCATTCTGAACTGGAACAAAAATTCAACATACTCAAACTTTCCATGTCACTGAAATTCTCAGTGTCACTTCAAGAAAAATTTTTTTTTTTTCTACAATGTTGCAGCATTTGGTAGGGTAACAGTATTTGCCCCCAGTAATGCTGAAACACTGCAATATAACGTTGGATAAAATTTATGACATATTAATATGTTAAATTTAATTTAGTGATTCATTTAGATACATTGACTTCATAATGAAACATGAAAATATATCTAAATGTGGAATTCAAAATATTTTGAGTGCATCAAACATAATTAGGAAAATAGAGACAGCATACTTAAATCTGATTTTTTAAATGTAGTGGAATTTAACGTATTTTTGCAGCAGCATCTTTCTGACAAGAGACATTTTTCTGTCTTCTGTCCAAAAGCTACGGCTGGTTCTGACAATCAGGTGGTGTCCTGATTCAGATAAATGGAGTATCTTACCCTGCTCCTCAGTGCAACAGTTCTAGCTTCCTTGCAGCCACTTCTTGTTCCTTTGCCTGTAGCTTCTGGGGACTGTTTCTGGGTGCAGGACAGTGACCAACACTTCTCTGTGGGACCCCTCAGTTGTGGTTTATGACAGACCTTTACAGCTCCCTGCTGCAACCTGCTGCCAAATACCTACCAAGGAAGGGCTCCACATTGCCCGTGTGCTGGCTGTTCCAAAGCGCTGTGTGAGCACTGCCCCACAGCCGAGGGATTCATCCCCATCCCCTGGCCTCACCTAGCAGCAGTTTTGCTGCTTCTCCTTTTCCCGCTGTTGGCAATGCCAGTATATTAAAGAAACCTTTGGGAGCTCCTGTGGCAAGATACACGTTGGGACCATTCAGGCGCTTTAATTAGTGAAGAATACATCTGACTTCAGACCTTTGCTTCAGGAAAAAAACTGTATTAGGCCAGCATTCAGCACTAGCCTGCCCTCTTTTCTAATTAGTTTCTGTTCTGTGCTTAAAATGCGATCTTCTAACTCTTCGGCATTTAACAGTATGGGCCTCTGTCACCCCAGAAACTGCTTTCCTCTCCTTGAGACACAGCAGTTGGTTGCAGTGAATGGACTCAGACACGCTTTTTATGTGTACAAAACCCCATGGCCTAGTGGCAAGAGAAGAAAATAGAAATGTCATGAGAGTTTCTCTCCGATGGCATCCAGACTGGCTGTCTTTCTGGAAATACCAGAAGGTTCGTCCATTCTCTTGGACTTTGAGGAAGAAATACATGAGACATGGTTAAAGAAGGTGATTTTGGAAAGTGACCATAGGGCATTAGCATTGCATGCTTTTCTGTGTGAAGGTTAAACCTTATGAAAGTGCCCAGACTTCTGGATAGGTGCATTTTGTGTAAGTTAGCATTAAAAGGAGATTACAAAACAATTCAGATATGTGAGCTTCCACTCCCTCTGCAGTGAGGTACCAGATTAATGAAACGTTTAATGTATGACCTCTTATGATGCGTTTTGTACATTCTTGCTTGCCAAATTACTTTAAAAAGAGAACAAAGGTGCTTGGTCCTTTTTTTTTTGCCATGGAGATACTATTAATTATGGTGTTAAGAAGCAGGGTATTATTGGAAGAATGTATGAGATCACCACACTGACATCAACAATATCCAAAAGAAGGGAAAACTGAGACTAGTTAAGGCTTGTGGCAGAGCTCAGAGATAAACTTATCCAAGCATGAATGGGGGCATCTCACTTTTTGCATTCAAGATAGGATATGAAACTAATAACAGGCTAAATCCAAATCCAAGAAGAGATTTAGGCATTGTGAATAAAGTGAGCGTCTTTGTATCTGTCTGATACTTAGAGCCTTTTGGGATGTGTTTGTGTATTTTGCATTAAAAAGCCAATGAATAAAACCCATAAAGGTGGGGACCTCTCTCTTTCAAGAGCTCTCACTGAGATACAGTTATGCTCCTCCAGCTTGCTGTCACTCTCCAGCCTTGTGAGCTTCCTCTTGGCCTGACAGTGGCTAATCTTGACCAGGAGACACCTTACCTTATTAGTTTTCCTGCCATGGACCATCTTCTGAGGATGTGGAAGGTGACACCCTGCTCCTCTCAGCCTCAAGAGACCTGAACACACACAGGTCTTTGCCTCCTAGGTAAGTGCTATAACCACAAGCATTCAACACAATGGAGTGACATCTCATCATGCTGGAGCAGCAGCAGATATGGCCTGTAATAAAAGAATGAGATGGCTGTCTGTGCTTGAATGGGTGACTTAGGTGCCTAAGTTTTGGAAGCTTCAAAGTGCAGTTTCCTCTTTCACGCTGGCGTACTATTCTGGATGAGCCACGGGAAGGCATCTCACTCCCTGAGAGTGACAGGGTTTCAGGTGAATCCCACTCTTCAGCCTTTGCCTCTTGGCTGTCTTATGGGCTCTGGTGTTGTGTGTTCAGTCTCCCCACCTCTAAACTCCCTGTTTGCAGCACTGGGAAAATAAATGGCCCGGGCAAGGCTGTGAATTCCACTCTCATAGCCAGGACCTTCAAAATTAGAGGGTGACAGTGCGTGGTATCATCATGCCTATATCCCTTTAGTTCTTAGAAGTAGAAAAATAGCTTCCAGATAAAAAAGCTATCATTAAACAGGTGTGGGAACGGTAACAAATTTTGTCTCTGCTGGCCAGCATATCTCAAACTGTAATTTCAATTAAGTCAAAAATACTGCAAACATTTGGGCACAGTGATAAAGGGAAGCCACTGTAAACACACCATAACCCAAGAAATAATCATGAGCCCCCATATCCAGAGTAGCTACTCCTAGAATTAGAAAGGAAAGAAATTCAAAGGAATAAACCCATCCCTTGTCTTCTCACACCTTTTAGGCTGTAAACTTTTTCTGACATAAATTATCTCTTTGATACTTTGGTACAAAGCTAGCAGAGCAGAATCCCTAGAACACAACTTTAAAATGTACAGTTTTAACTTAGTATAAATATTTACTACTTCTGAAGATAAATGCTATGCGTGGGAGTCACTATTTACAGGCTGGGCCTCAAACACTTTATGAACTGGTATCCCTGGACAAACTGGCCTTTTCCTGCAGGGTTCCATTTTTCGCCCCCCTTTTCTAGTTTCCTCCTCCTTTGAAATGCTTCATTTTGCACGTTTCTCTCTGTTGAGCGTTTTTAAAATGCTTCTGGCAGAAACATTTTACAAGAGGGGAGGATGCCCCGGGCTTCTTCCCGGAAACTAGGAGACTCTGTGTGTGGGGAGGCTGACGCCAGCTCTGCAAACCTTGTAGCTCTGCATTAAAAAAGACTTTTTTTACTTTGAGTAAACAATGGAAAACCATTATTTACAGACTGTATTGTAAACATGTGTGGCAGAGAAGTCTTCTTATTGTATGCCTGTAATGACAAGGGCAAACCCAGCACAGGAAGAAGGAAGGACCAACCCACTTAACAGAATGAGACTTATTTGAACTCAATTTAAAGCCACCAACAAACAACTGATGGTTTAGCTGACGCAGGACATAAACAAATAAGAAATATTCAGGATACCTACATTCTGGTTCCATCAAAATGAGCAGGAGGTTTGACATTGGGGTCAAGGCTGAGTGTCTAATCTTTTTTTCCATAAAAAACAACAAAAAACAACAAAAAACAACCAAAATCACTCAGCTCAAATTGTAAAAGGAGTGTTAAAACTAAAATTTCCTGATCAGTTGGGGTACTAGACACACATTTTTTAGAAACTTCCAGGATACATAACTATAGAAAAAGTGAAAATATTGTGCTAACTCTGAAAAAGGAAATCCTACAATAACTTCATGGACCTTGGCAAGGGACATTTCCACACTGCTACTGGCTGGCTGAGCTCTTGGCCTTAGGTCACCTGTTGTTTCGACTAGTCATTAGTGCTTTTCACTTCAATTGTTATTATGGCCTTGTAACTGCACTTAGATAGGGGAGATTGTCCACCCTTCTCTGCCGTGTTGCACTGAAGGGTCTCTCCCAGGAAATCCCCCACAACCTTGGTGATATGTAGCTCATCTCAACTCTGAGCCTCCAAAGAATGTTGGGGCAAATGTTTGCTGCCATTTTTTGACAGAAGACTGAATTTGTAACAATTATTTTTTTCCCCAAAAAATAAGCTCTGCTTCAGCTGTTGAAAGCAGACAGGATTAGAGTGAAGGTTTGGTTCTCCTCCTTGTTATAAATTTTGTTTTCTCACAGTTAATCAGATACCATAATTTTTTTTACATACTTGTATCATCAAACCTTTTCCCTATTTTATATTATCTGTTGTAGCAAATCCCTTTGCAGACAAAGATATAGTGTGCATCCCTTCTGCCATAACCTTCTCTTCTCAGCTAACACTGCTCCCACTCCCTGAAGGCCAGCCTCAACCATCAGACACTTTTCATGGACTTTAGACAACGCAGACCTTGGTGTAACTGGAGGGCTGACTACTGTTCCCAGCACAAATGGAAAAACCTGAATATGCTTCTGCAGAACTCAGTCCCTACTAATGTTTTTTTATGACAGTTGAAACTACTGAAGAAAGCTTACCCTTCCCAATGTTCAAGATAAACAATTCACAGAATCTAGAATAAATGTTATTTCTTATATACTGATATCTCACGTGTCAGTAGGAAGCTTGTAGAAGGCAGTGAGAGGTTAGTCTTCAAGAATAGTATATTGCAAACTTTGCCTTAGTCAGAAAAAAATGTTAGTGATACCCTCTGTATCAGATAGTAGATATCAGATGGTGCATGATCACTGGCTAAAGCTATTGTTATAAATAACTGTACTTAAAAAAACTAAGCCTAGAGTTTTCCTTCTTTTCATTGTCTAAAATGCAACTCAGAGAAGAACTCGTACTGTGACATGTACGGAAACATTATTTTATAGTCAAGGCTTTCTGTCATTGCTACTAATAAAATAGCATTTCTGATGATCATTTCCACACTTAAGCAAATAACGTCTTCTGTAAAAATTTTCGTTGAAAATACGTTGATGGAGAAGTATGATTTTTTCTTTCCTGTACAAAACCTATCACTGGACACCTTCCAGTTTTCATTCACATAATTCAATGTGAACATTTTTGTCCTGGGGGATGGTCATTTTTGGTGTCCCTAATATCACTTTACTGCTTTTCTGTCTTGCTTTTCCATGAGACAACAGGGATCAAATTAGAGAGCTGAAAAGCCTCCATGTTACTTTCATTTTGATCAACACAGAACTGAATTGAAATAAAATTTTTCATTTAAAGCTCACCAGTTAGAAACTTGTAAACATCAGTGAATACATTTGAACAAGCTAAAAATCAGGTTTACGCATAATTTTTTTTATTGCCATCTTTCAGCCAGCAGAGAATATTCGTTGTGACATCAACCAGGATTTCACAAAAAAGCCTCAACTTCAGCAGAAAAAAAGAACAGGTTAAAGAACTTGGATTTTACTACTCACAGTGAGCCATACTGTGTCTTATGCAGAATTCCTCTGTACAGCATTCCAAAGCTACAAATAACACAGGAGCCTGTGAGATTTATTTGCCCAACTTCTACCAATTTTTTTTTTTCCTTTCTTGCTGATTTTTTAAGGTCAAGTTCTAAGTTAAAGATATTTAGCAGAGCAGCTTCATTCACTAAGCACAGATTATTACATGGACAACTATATATAGCACAAGTGAATACACTAGCTTTATTCATCTTTGGAATAATTCTGTCACACCAGGACTGGATCTTTCCTGGAGCTGTTAGCCAAGAACAATCTCTCCAGCAAAAGGGAGTTTCTAGTGACTTACTGACAAAACAATTATTCTAATTTTACAAGCTGAAAACTGATCAAGACATAGACTCACAGAAGCTGGAGATGGTATGGTCATTTAGATCCTTTCTGTAACAATGCACAATTATTCCCTACGCATCATTTCATGCAATGTGTTGTCCCAGGCTAATTTTAAACATCCTAACCTTACAGTTCTCCAGTCATTTTGCTGTGGGCTTCTATTCACAGTCTAACAGGCCGCAGAAAATCATTGTTGTTATTCAACCTACAGTTCCCTTTTTAAGTGTAAATCATAGCTCTCAATGCACCCTGGTGATTCTGTCTCCTCTCAGCTGACAGACCTCATGGACCTTCTGGGACAACATCATCCAAACCCACCACGTTCTGGCTAGCCAGCCTCTATGTATTTAGTGCTTCCAAGCAGACCAGAAATCAGTGTCAGCAAATATGAAGGAAAAGAGGAGAGAAAAAGATAAATTAGTTAAATCATGCAAGCTTATGCCCGTATTCTTCAATAGATTCTGGTCACAGTCAGACAGATGTTGACTGACCTGAAGCTGTGTCGGAAATCAGCAGAAAAGGCCCAACAGGTATCCATGGCAATGTCAGCTGCTGCTTTCATTTGCAGAGTTCACAGACAGTGACCCTTGGTCTGTGCCTAATCTCAAAGGTCCAATTTCCCCAAGGATTTATCTTTAAGATATTGGTATAAAGAGAAGGGACAATAAAACTGTGGATGTGTCCTGAACACCCATAGGAAAGGAAACGATTTAGAGACTGCTCTGGCTGCCAGCAAATCTGCAACATTGGACTTGAAAAGCCCAGTTCCAGGCTCTGACTACAGGCAAAAAGATAACATGCTTTGGCATAGACAGCAAGACTGCTGTCCAAAATGGTCCAAGGGTAATGGTGGCAGAGTATGAAGCAATGTGTGATGAGAAGCTGATGTCATGACTTCCCCAGCACCGAAGGGTAGGACTTCACATTTGAAGGTGCAGACACCCTAAACTGCCATCCTCCCGTAGTGGGCTGGCAGCCAGGGTGGTGAACGACACAGCGAAGAGCAGGTTCGTGCCTCTCACTGTCAGCAGTTTGGCTTTGCTGGAAATTGCCATCCTGAACCTTCCTCTACCCCTGCGTGCACAAAAGTAGGCACATGATTTTCCTGTACATACTATTTTTCATGTCCTATAAGATCCCTTAGAAGAAATAATTGGGTTTTTTGTACATTTTCCAGCAGAATAAATGTAAAACAGAAAATTTAGTGGGTAACATTTTTTTCTTGCTTTTTTCCTCAGAGCAGTTCTTAAAAGTACAGAAATTAGCCAAATACAGTTCATGTCAATGACGGAAAGTTTTAAGTTCCTGTGGCAACTCCTGTTTAATTGCCCTAATGAAAAGAGAGCAAGAAAAGTTATAACTTTTTCCAGAAATACAGTGATTTGTTTCACCATTATAACAGGAATCACTTATATGCTAATTGCACATAAATTATGCAAATCTCCTTCAAATATTAATATTAATGTATAATATCATGAACTTTATGGGAAAACTGAGGAAGGTGATGTTCTTTTGGCATTCTATAAATGTGCATTTCTCACCTTAAAATAAACCCCACTAATGATGATCGTTTCAGCCTAGTGTAATCCATTCCATTTTCCCCAGCGTAACCAAGTGATCCGGTCTTTTAAGGAAGCCTAGGACTGGTGCTTGGCTAGGTCTAGCCTAGCAGTCCTGGAAAGGGAACAAACATAAAGTCAGCTGGCAGGAAGCACTAGGTTAACACCAGGATTGTTAGGAAATATAAGGGTAATCTCAGGCCCGTAGCAAAGAACGGAAAGGCAGATTTTGCTATGAATGTTTCAATATAGACAGGGAAATCCCCCAGAAAAAGCAGGAAGTACAGCCTAGACCATAGGAAGAAGAAAAGTATTGGTTGGACTGAGAGGCACAGAAGAGTTTGTGAAGGAAACAGCATGATTTGTTAGGTTGCTGCCATGGCCCAAAAGGAAGGGAGCAAAAGGAAGGTTTATTCTCCAGAGTGGGTGGACAACCTGTTAAAAAGGAGAGGAGAGTGTTTCATTGGGTGTGGGTGCATGGGAAGAGGGAGCTGAAAGTCAGAAAGCAAAAACTGAAGACTTTGAGGGAGGAGAAGAAACTGGAGTTTATCTGGATTCATATAAAACCAGTTGGTGGCATGAACTCCTATGGCAATCACATGTTTAGGCTGCACTCTGGCTTAGACATGCTAGTGGCCAGCAGATGGGAAACTGAGGCAGCAAGGGGGTACAAGAGCGGACTGTTGAAGTCGCTGCTGTGGCATCGAGCTCTGTAGCTCTGCTTCTGTTGTTACAAATGTTTTAATTATATTTGTGAAGACCTCAACCTTACTATCACTGAGATCAAGGAAACACAGACTTCATCTGGCAGATGTGCTGTAGAATTAAACACGACAAAGTCATGAAAATTTGGATGAGAAGTTTGTATTTACTACTGAAAGCCAGTTTATCAAAACAAAAATCAGTCTGAGTATGAGATCTAATGAGGGAGATATAAGAAGTCTATATCCTGGAAAAGATCGAACAAAATGGAATTGATGTCCTGCCTGATCTTTTGCAAAGCTTTCACCTCAGATCTGATGAAAACTGCCATTGCTCTGTTTGTTGTTACTGCCTAAGGACAGACATTTTTCGGGCCCCTTTTCTGCAGCTGACTCACATCCTAGCTACTTGGTTGTGATCCTTGATGTCAGATACATAATAACATTATTAATAACGTTAATTGATTGTCCTGTGGAAGTAAATTTCAATCCAGTAGAGGCAGCATAGGGAGGCATATGGCAAGAAGCCTGCAGCAAACTAATTTACCACTGACAAAACCCCTCCCATCTCTCAATGCTTTAACTTTGCCAATGTCTTTTATTTTTTGGACCCAGTGCTTGAGCTCTTCACTTGCTTTACATGTATTTAGGGGAGGGGAGGGTTCTTTAATATTTTCCCTGAAATTAAAGCTCACTGCTTTCATTCTGGAAGTGAAAATCCCTCCTAGAAATTCTTTCCAGCCTCTCAGTGCCCTTTATAGGTGCCCTGCGGCTGCAACCCCTTCATAACACAGACCCCATGCATTCCGACTCAGCTGTCCAAACATGTGGATGACCTGGACAATTACAATCACTCAGTGCTACAATCTGTCCCACTTCAGCTTTTTGGAAGAAACTCTTAGTTTCCTCCATGTTTGTATCAGGGTAAGTTCGAATCACCAGCTTTTAATCACAATAAAGCATCTCTAGGAAACATATTAATAATTGTTAAAATTAAGGTAATGAAGCAAGCAAGCGTGTGTTGACAGGTACATATAATCCAAAAGTTTAGTGTTACTGTGCTGGAACACAGCTCCCTGAAAGAGGGAGAAAAGAGCAGTTGTTTTTTTTTTTTCTTTAAATTCCAGTGTTAGAATATCCCAAAGGACAGACACAGTCTCTTTAGAGCAGATATATTCCTTTTTGGTTTTTGAGTCCATCTGCAAATGATTCAGAATGTGTTTCAAAATTTGAAATCTATAAAGATTTCTTCATCCTACGACTGCAAAATATAAAGAATTTTTCAAATATAGTCTATTGAAAAATGTGTCACTATAGAATAGATTTGCACATAGACTGATCATCGATTTCACTTATTATTCCTTTACAAAGGCAGAAGGGCATGAAATGAGAAATGTTAGTCAGATTAACAGGACAGTTGAAACTGAATTTGCTCAGAAATGAAAGTTCATGAAGGAGAAACAAGAAGGAAAAAACCCCAAAGAATCCTTAATGACCTTTTCTAGTCAAAATGCCAACATGGGCAACTAATGTAGATCACTCTTTTCACCTGGCTTTAGACCACATATCTTCGCTGTGTTGTCAGTATATCATCTGCCTCCTGGAGCTTCATGAACTGGAGAGATGTGCTATCATAATATAATTTTGCTGTGTACTGTTTAATTGCAGTCACATTTCTCCCCACATGTGATTGCTTTTTGGTGGTTGGTAAAAGCAAATCCTGCACACAGAGGTTAAAACTACACAATGTTTTCTGCTTAAGAGCACTACATAAAGCCAAGCTATTCATAAAATCTGTGTTATTAGAAGCATGATGTCACTTTTTCCAGTCAGATGGTGCCTGATCTAATGTTCATCCAAGCTGATGGAAAGATTCCCATTGATTTAGGGGATACTGGATCAGCCCAAAACTCAAAACAAAAGGAAGCAAAGAGAGGAGACTGCAGGCAAATCCTTAGTGAGCAGGGTTGACTCTCAGTGCTTCACAGGAGTACAGGTATCGAGGGCTTCCTGGAGATGGCAATTTTCTTGGGAAGAAAGCTTGTGGATGAAACAGATACCACGACTAATTTTGGAGGGCAGGGAGAGGAAGACTTCGGACACAATTCACAAGCCATCTCCCAGATCAGGCCTTGGAGCACATGTAAGAGCCTGATGACCCATTCCAAGGGTGGTACCAGGCTAGGGAGGCAACTAATGAAAATGGCCACCTGCACAGTAAGGGGCACTGTCCGGTAGCTAGCTACATGTTAGGTTTGTAAATTTGGGGTTTGGCAGATGTGGTCTCGTCCTTGACATGACCTTCTCCTAAGAGTTCTTATAAGACTTGTCCAAACTCAGTGGACTGCCCTGGTGGCTTGGTGTTCCTGGTCAAACTTTTGAATGATTCTCAAAAGACAAACTGTAGACAGGTTTTACCCAATATGGATTTATTGTGCTAGAGCACATCTCCCAAAAGCAGCAAGTTTAGCCTGGGTGATCCATCAGACTGTTCAGTCATTAGACAGTTTCCCTCTTCCAAGCTCAAAGGTGCATTTACATGACATAAAGTATTTTGCACTAGCAGGAGGTGATATTTAATGATAGGTCTCAGCCAAGCCTTGTGTTAATGATTTATATAGATTCTTCATTCACAAATGCAAAAGAGCTACCTTAGCATAGTCAGGTCGGCTGCAGATGTAGATGCCCCTCACGTCATCTGATGCATAACTGGCTGAAAGGACGCCTAACTAAAGTCTCTTTATTCTTGTGCAAGCTGCTGTGAAGATTGCTCAAGCTGTGACTGAAGATACAATCTAAGCACAGTGGGGATGCGTTCCCAGGAACAATGACAAAGTTTTAAGACGACGAATTTGCATACTTGTATCTGAAGGCAGAATCTGGCTTTCAGTATCTTGATCACAGGTGACACATTAGAAAGAAAGCACCTCAATTGCCCATTGGGGCTTTGAGTGCCAGGCAAACAGGAGCCTCACCCTTTCACCTGTCACTGAAAGTGATTTGATATGGAAATAAGGCTGGAATTCCACAATGCCATTGTCACAGTTATTCACATTGACTTCAGTGGCTATTATCATAATAAACATCACTCAAGTGCCTGGTCCTGATGGATTGCTTCATTAACTAATACCTGCAGGCCATTACCAGCTTGACCTGGTACAGCGTGTGCTCTGTCCCCTTGAAAGTCACTCTCAAGTAATTACCTGGTTACTAGTGAAGTCACCATCACTACTATTTTTTAAACTTTCCTCAGAAGTTCAGAATGTTTCTTGCAATTAACTTTTTAAAATTTGTCAAGAAAAATCCTTCAGTTTTAATAGTAAGTGTTCAGAGTCAGATGAATCCTTCTCATACTGCTCTGTGAATGACAGATCTGTTCCGTATAATACACTTTAGGATCATCTAAAGATCCTTGTATATAAGTAGACCAACACAAAGTTGGTTTAGTGGAAATGAAAACCATACTCTAAACCTTCACAAACCATATATTCCTTTCAAAATACCAATATGCATTTAACAGCATTAGAAGTATTCTTTTAATTGAAAGCAGAGCCGTGGTCCCACAGCACCAAGAAGCCCCTCTGTGACAATAATCACTAATAGGGGCTGGAAACCAGTATATTAAGAGAGCAAATGAATCCACAGGTGTTGCCCAGATATTCCAGACTGTTTTGGTTGACATACATGCAGTTCCTGTCCAAGCTTCAGAGAATAAATCAGCACTTACCACCCCGAAGCCAAACCAGGACACAACACAGGACACGTTGTTCTTCTTTAGAGTTTCCTCAGTTCCCTGTACAGTCCCAGTCTGTCTGTCTCGGCTCTTCCTGTTCCTGAACCATACAGCTCTTCTGAGTCCCAAACAAAGGATGCTCAATGCAAATAAAAAGATAGGCAGATAATGATATCTTCTAAATATTTGGTATGGGTGGGATTTTCCCCACCAGCTGACTAGGGAAAAAACAGATAAGGCACGTTGCCTAAACCAAATGTCTCTAGCAGCCAACTTGGAAATGCATGCCAGTCAGTAGAAAGACTTTGATTTAAAGTATCAGAAGACAATAAAAGCAGTCCAAAGGGAGATGAGTAAAGAGAAGCCCCTGACATTAGTCACCGGTTTTGGCATCAGATCATGTATCCTGGATCCATTTTCACGGTTGTAACAGCTCCATGAAAAGCTTTTTAGTGCTTTAAGGATCATCCAAGTAGCATGTGATTGCTAAGAGGACCCAGGAGGGGAGGGGGCTTAAGGATGGGAACATGAATGGAATGAAGAAATGTGTGGAAGGCCCAAATGCCTGTCTCGGTATGAACACAGCTAGCATGGACCCCTTGACCTTTTGAATTGCCCACAATTGCTAGATGTTAAATCCTTCTGGAAGCAGTGCAGTGATGTTTTTGTTTTGCATAATTAAAGGAAGCTTGCATTCTAATACCTTCATCTGTGGTGGTGTCACAAACCACTGAAACTCTAGGCGCAAATTATGCAGAATGGAGGTGTGACACAGCTTCCTGATTTGGTCATTTTGTGCTTATACACTATGGCAAAGTGTCTTAACATTACACATATGGTTAAGTGCCATGTATGAGGAACCACCTCAGGCTGGAATGTCATCCTCAGTGATAACTCGCTTAATCAGCCAATTGAAGTCATGCCGTGTGTTTGACCCCAAGCTTCCTCAAGAGTTCCCACCATCGATCAGAAGGAGGTAGTCACAGACACAGGAAGTGATCATGCTACCAAAACAAAACCAGCTTACAATTTGACAGTCTCATAGGTTATTTATGCTGCACAGCACCAAAGAATAATAGCAAAAGCACATTTATGAAGAGATTCAAGCCATAAGTATTTTTGATTATCCGTTTAAAATGTGTCTTCATGCTTCTTCAAGCTTCATGTTTTCATCCAAATAACTAACTTCCTGAAGCTGATTATGCTGCCATTTTTTCTCCCTGGGGCTGAGTTAGAACAATTTGAAATAGCTAGTGAAGTCATCCCAGTGTGCAACCCACTGAGTGGTTAACAACTGAAGAGCTTCTATTTGTCTGGGTCCTAAAGCACTCTAGGAACTGGATTGAAAACAAGCTTTTAATAAGTTGATGTTGAATTTGCCCATGTGATTGCCTAATTTGCCTGGATTGCAACTACACAATCCAATACTGTAGCAGCTGATGTATAGTCTCATTTTCCCCTCAGGCTTTCTCCCTTCATAGTTTGCATGTAATATAATTTAATGGTCAAGCTAGACAGCCCTGTGGATCTTGCTATACTTCCACTAATTGTATTAAAGCCTGCAAATGTTGTAGGTCATTTTCAGACTTCCGTGGTGGGCTTAACTGGCATGAGTGGGAGGCACGGGAGCTGAGGACATCCAGCTGGAGAAACTCAGTTTCAGGTAGGACAGATCAGGAGTAAAAAATAGCTAAAAATAGAGTGTCTATATATACACTCAAAGTGAAAAATAATGAACTTTTGTCTTGTTTCCTCTCTTGTTAGGACTGTGCCCTCTTAAAAGAGGTTTCTCCATTTAGCACTTAGGCTTCCTTTGGACACCACAAGGTTCATAGTAGAGCCAGTGGCAAATCTGATGTTGAGTTTGATGTGACCACAGCCATGCTAACACCTCAATTAGCAGCCACAATCGAAAGATGAAAGAATAAACCATGAGTAAAAAGAGCTGCTGCTTGCTTTTCTTTGTCCTAATTATTTCTCTGGCGACAGACAGCTACAACCTGCACTTGAGCACGGCTAGCAGTTCAGTGCCCCTCTGGCCCACTGTGCCCAGGAAGCTGTTTTTCTCCAGGAAAGGATGATTCTCCAGAAAAGCAGCCTGTGGCTTCACGCTCCAACGCTGCTCCCGAGGGCTGAGCAGTCACTGAAGCAGCGTTGGGAGGCAGGAAGTGGGGAAGCCAAAACACCCCAGGAGCAATTCAAATGCCTACGCAGAGGTGTCTGAGGTCACCTTTGGCCATGCTACTTGACCTCCTGCTGCTGCTCCAGAAGGCTCTGCTGTTGGACATGAGTCATAACTGAGTTTATCTCCTTGGTACCCTCAGGTCTGGGTACCTGGATGGCTCCGCTTGTGTCGTGTTTGTTCGTGGGGGTAAAATTGTCCTTCTCACTGACCTTCATCCTATATCTGTGCTCTTTCAAAAATAAACCTAGCCAGACGTGCGGATCAAAATCCTGGTCCTTGTACCTGTCATCTGCACTGCCTTCCAGAGGCTGCCAGGTAGGTCCTTGAAGCCTGAGGAGATTATCCTCATCCTCACCACAAAATCCTTATGACCAGCTTGGGAACTACAGCATTGTCTTTAAATTTGTTCTTTATTCTCAGCAGAGCAGGAACAGCAGTTTCTGGTTTTTTGATGATGTACCTGACTTCCGCTTGGAAATTCCAAATGGTAAACAAATAAACAGAGCTTGTCAATTCTGTGAAAAAGTTTGCTTGCTTAAAACGCAGTATGGGAGAGCAACATTTTTACACAAGAACATTTGAATTCTGATTAATATTATTATCCATCTCATGGGAAGAGAGATGTGAAAAAAATGGTTTTCAAAGTGACATTGAGAAAGAAAAACATTTTCATTTCATTTCAACTTGTAATGTCAATTTATTATTTAAAGAACATGTTGTAACAGCATTCCTTTGGTCCAGACAAAACAATTCTCTCTGTTTCTCTTCTAGCTGCTCCACTTTCCATATCTCTATCATTTGTCTAAAAACCAAATTCCTAAAAACAGCAACAACTGCATAAAATTTATTAGGCAGCCTAGGGACCCATTCTGGATTTTGTTCACATTCCACTTTAACTCTGACTGAAGCTGATGGGAATTTAACTAGTAATCTCAACAGGAACAAGATCAAGTCCTTTCGGTGGAAATGTCATGACCTTCTTCCATAAACTTGCTCATGTAGAATTTGTTTTCTTTCAGACTGTGTATGCATATGAAAGCTATTCCAAGAAAAAGATGAATTCAGAGAGCTTCCTTCTCCTCTTTGCAATAAATGACTGTCTAATGGGTTTCTGTAAGATGGGATTCACTTAGGTTTCCAAGCTCCTGTAGCCTGAAATCTGCACCGCAGCACCAATGCTTTTAGCACTAAGTACAGAGAAAATAATGGTGCCAGTTTTGCAGTCTACATAGAGGAACAGAGGAAAAGAACAAGCAGAAGAGGAGTTTGCATCAAAGGCACACAAAAATTAAGGGCATCTTTTATATGTAACTTTTTTTTTTAACAAATTCATAAATCCTGAGGAGTTTAGAAAAGGAATTTACCAGTTTAACTTTTGATGATGTGACAAGACATAACAAGTTAGTCTGAGCAAAACCTGGATTTAGTTGCTGTGAAACTATGCTATTGGTAAACAGTTGAATTTCCTGCATGTGAGAAGCAGAAAGGCAGCTGCTACTTTCATGGTAGTGAAGCATGACTGGGAGATGTTCCTGCTTACAATGCCAGACCTAGGTACCTGCTATGTCCACACAGCACCACTGCAATGCCAGAGCTTTGACCTCAGTATCTTACTTTCTGGGAGGAGGAGGTGCTTCAGATTTTACACCTGATACTTCTGTGTGCAAACATTAGCTAGTTTGAGGCACTTTCTAGAGTATAAGAGCTGGCTGTGCTTTTATGTCAACATGGCTATAGTAGTCTAAATGTGAAAGAAGGGTATCTAGAAAGGGGGCGCTGAAGGTAGGTAGAAGACAAGCAGGAACTTAAAGAATCCCTGGCTTTGAACTGGAATAAATCCAACTAACTGAAAGGTGAAGGAGGATGAGGATTTATTATGGGCTCCCATGTGTACAATTCTTCATGACCTCATGTGCTCCAGTACTTACAGGTGCTACCTGTATGGTGACTCACAAATCTCTCTTCACTTCTGACCTTTTGCCTGCTGTCCAGTTTCGTATCTCTGGTTTTCAATCCAACATTTACTACAGTTCTTCAATACTCGAATTCAAAAAACCCTGCTACTTTTTCCTCCACAACAGACCTAAATGTTTCTCCTCTCCAGTACATTTCTATCTGCTTTGCTCCTTGTCTTCTTGAAGCTGCAGGCAGACTGCTTGCTTGGGATCTTTGTCCTCCTGGGTGTTTTACCACGCATTTCCTCATTGTGGGTGCTACCTCCACTTTCTGATGCACTAAGCCTCTTCCCTTTTCTTGTCCTGACACTTCTTTAAAACACTTTTATTCTCTTCCCGCTCCCCCCGCAACATTTGTGCTTCTTTACATTGGAACTGTTACCGTCTTTGTACCCGTCAGCTTTTGCAGCTTTGATTGCAATGCCTTCCGGCCATTTTGAGTGCAAGAGCACAGTTGCAAACTCAGAGTTGCACAGTGCCAGCTCTACTTTCCTGCACTGACAAAACTTTCTTCTCTATGATTCACCATTTCATATCTTACTTCTCTCTCAGACATTACAGGAATTCAGAGATGAGACGTTTTCCCTTGAATCTGGGCCTTCTGCACGAGCTTTAGGAGAAAAATAACAGTTTTCTTTACGATGCGGAAGTGTTTGGTTCAATACCTCATTAAGCAGTATGGGCAACTGTATAACCTGTGTTGTTCTATGAACAATAATACATTAGTCACAGAAGACATCAACAGTTACTTGAGGCAACACATTTCCTTGGACTTCTCTAACACTAGCCCCTCCCTAGGCATTTTGCAACTATTTCCTGTTCCTTTACAGGGTGATTGACCCTTTGTACATTTGAGGTATTCTCATTAAGGGCATTATTGAACCTGTATCTTAAATAATGTTAGAACAAAAGACTTCCCAAGAGGTTCCCAACTGTTCTGGCAGGGAGCAGGTGACACTAAGTGATTCTGCACTCTCAACTCCAAGACACCACGCACCATGTAAAGGTCCTGCTGGCAGTTTTCAGAATGAGGTATCAACACACAGCTTCAAATCCACATGCTTCAAGTCTCCCCTTCAGCTTCACTGAGATTAATTACCATTTTTAAATGCCAAATCCAGAGAACTGTTCTGAGTCCTGGTGCATTCGGTTCCTGCTCTGTTCTTGCCTGTGTAGGCGCCTCATTTGCTGACACAGACGGTGCCCACTACTGTAAGGTACCTCCCTGCGATCTCACAGGGGACGTTCAGGGCTAAGTGGAGGAATAGAGACTGCACAAGGACCGAAGATCAGCCTGGCATTAACTTCTGTGAAAGGGGGTACAAGTCTAGAAGAGCTTTTACGGACTCGAGGCCCACGCTAATTACCTTTCCTCCCAGTACTGAGGATTTCATCCGCTTGAGCCTGATTAGCCATGCATAGTAACAGGAACAAGAGTTCCTCTAAATACAGCCACAGAGCAATAGCCATTTAGGTATGTGTGTAGGGGGTATAAAACAACTTGGAAAAACTGAGTGTGTGAAAATAGCTTTCGGAGACACAATTATTCACTTTTCCACAGCCATGTTTGGGGTTGCTTCTGCCCTGTCTGTTGTATTGGTCTCTCTGTGCAGCTGTAAGATCAGCAAAAACAGTGATCTTTGAAATTATACAACATCTAGTATATCTGGAGCACTGTCAAAATTATTTAGTTATGGCAGAAACAAAATCAAATTAAATCAGGAATGAATCTGCATTGCACTTTCCACTTCCCATTCTCCTGTCCTGGCTACACCTACTGTAAGCAAAGCGTCAATAGCAATAAACTTTATTTATAGCAGCAATAACGCTGACTAAAATATGGAACAAAAGGTTCTTGTGTGCCAAATCAGGTCATCTCTATGTCAACAGAAAAGGAGTTTACTGAATGCAAATCTAGAAATCTTCTTTCCTCAAAGACCATTCTTGTCTACTCCTTAATGAATAAGTGATAAATATTTCCCCAATGCAAGTGCTAAGCAAGTAGATCACCTACACTTGACACTGGTACATAACAACCAGGCAAGAATATCCTGCCTGATCCAACCTGTACTTGATGCTTATCCAAAGCCTTCTCTTCTATAAAGAAGAGATTGTGCGTGTGTATATTTGCATCTCTGCCTACATCAGGAGTGTGCTTTTGAAACGGGAGTTCCAGTCACCCACATGCCACATGCTATCATACTGCAAATCATCGACTCCTGAAGACATGCGTTGGCTGCCTCTGGATGTCCTGTCCCTGGGACCAAACCAGAGACAGTGTATAACGAAAACTCTGTAGATGTTGGGTCCTGCTTTTGACTGCTATGGGTGTCTAAAATAAGACAGAGTGATTTGCCCCCTGGAATCTCTTGTTCTCCTCAATTGACTATGCAGGCAGCTGAAGTTGCCTAGCTCAGATACAGATGACTGACTTGACAGACTAGGAAAGCTAGGAAAGATAAATCCCACTCTAGGCAGCGTGAAATGCCCTTTGTTCTTTTAAACACAGTCACCGTAACAGACAGGCTTAATGTATCTTCCTGTTTCTTTTTTTGCCTTCACAGTGCAGAACATACTGTTGACAACACGTTAAATAATGACAGGCAGACAACTGTTCTCACAGGGATATGGCTGAGTCTCCTTTGGCTCTCTGAGAGCTCAGTGGTTGTCTGACTCCTCTGGTCTCACCTCACAGAAGGAAAATCACCTCTCTAAAAGGTGGGGAATGGCAAGTTTCACGTTTACAACAGCTGAAAATTTTTACATCAGGATGTGACAATGGATAATGCTCACACTGCAAACAACTGTCATTACACCCATGTCGCCAGCCCTGACCTTTGACCAGTTTGCTTCATTATACAGACCTGTGGACTCGAAGCTTTGCCATCAGCAGCAGACCAAAGCACAACACTGTCATAAAACACCTCGCCATAAAAAACCACCTTGAACAATCCAGCCTGTCAATGGTTAAAAAAAAAAGTCCATGAAATTGCAGGTGAGGCCATCCAAGAGTGCAGCAAGGTTGTGTCTCGCTCTGACCAGGCTCTGCAGGGTACAATCAGCTGGTCGATGCTGGCAGCTGCAGGGCCCGTCAGGCACGTTGGCTCCTGTTCTCTGTTTCACCTCTACAACAGCTTTTTCCTGCCCAACTCTGTAAGTTTTTCACTGCTCTGGCTCTTTTATACCGTGCTACTTTGAATGGTTTTCTGTTACTGATACGCAGGCCCAGGATTGTGACTATCAAAAGGGACAGCCAAGGCTGGGGATATTGCTTGGGAGTTTTTTGAGCACACATCCCTCAGATCAGAGGAGCTTTCAGTCAACCTGTCACTGCAATTCTTCTGTTACTGTATTTTCTCTTCTTTGCCACTTCCTGCTACACTACTTTTATCCTGTGGCTCAGCACTTACAGTTATAACATTTAACTGCACACAGAGAAAAAAAGAAAAGAAGAAAAAAAAGAAAAGAGGTTGCAGTTCTTAAAATCTGATTACTTTGACATATATGAGTTGACATTGAAAAAAATATGCCCTTATTGCTTGAATCTGTTCCAGTCATAAGAACATCAGTTCTATAATAGGAATTTTGGTGAAAATCATAGTCAAGATTTCCTACTGCAGTAGGAAAGTAGTTTGCCATGTTAAAGTAATAATAGACCCATCAGGCTAACTTCTAATAATCTCCACTGCACTTTGCTTCACAGCCCTTGGAACAAACAAGGTGTGAGTGCATTTCCAATGCTGAGTTCAAGCCTCTGATTGCCTCTATTTTCGAATGAATCTGAGGTATATTTTCCTAGTTCAACCTGGGGACTTTCCATGCATTGATGAAATCTGGGTTGTGGCACAAACGTGTTCAGCGGTTGGACTTGTTTTAGTGGCTTGTATTATGCTGCCTCCAGGGCTCACCTGTGCTAACCCCAGCCACAACTAGGAACTAAGCTCAAAAAACATACATGGAGGGGAGACAGAGTTCAGCTGTCTCACTTCTTCACAGGAAAAATACTTTTCCCACTCAGCCCAGCAATCCTCCTTCGCCTTTTTCCAGGAGAGTCAGAGAGCAAGAATGACTTAGGTTGTTCTCTAGAAGAGGAGTGGCCATCCACTCTGGTTTTCTGTGTCAACATCCTCACACATTACAGACAACCTCTTTTATACAGCAGCTCTCTTCTCTCCTGCAGAGATGCCCTGTGACGTGTATTTTATTGGTCATCTTTCTTCTCTTTTTATGGTTTTCCTCCACTGTGTTTCCTGGCTTTTGTCTTTCAAGAAGCATGAGTAAGGGTACTGCCCTGCTTTTTACTTGGAAAAACTGATTTGTCCTGTGGTAAAGGCAAAAATTGCAACACTGCAGAGGTTAGTTGTCCCTCTGGCATCTGGCAGGGCTGAGACAGAATGGCAGGGGGTGAGCGGAGGTAAATGGGAGAACAAAGGGGAAACATGGGAGGCACCTGCCACCGGTCCCTCTGCTCTCTTTGAGGACCTCTCGCCACCGCAGTCTGGCACTCACTGCAGCCTGGCACTGCCAAGGACCTCTTCTCTTCTGGGACACTGGGTCCCCGCTGGCCAAAGCCCACCTGGGCTGTAATTCTACCCCCTTCTGTGGAATTACACCATATAAACTCAGCGGTATGTTTTCCTGGGTAAGAGAGTGTCCTATTAGTAATGTTCAAAAGCTTATGCTGCAAATCTGCTGGGAAAATTCAGTGATATGAAGAATGCTTTAGCTTTCAGCTGATCTAAAGCTGTGCAACATCCTATTACTTCACACTGCCAGTGAGCACAAAGTCTGATTCATGGTTGTTCACAAGCAGAAACAAGGCAAATTAAGAGCAAGCAGTTACAAGCAAGAGGATTGGTGTTTCAGTCCGTATGATTAGCTTTTGTCTGATTGCCTGTGCATCCTCAGAGTTTATGGTCCAAAATATAACTAAATCTTTACAATATAGCCCTGCTCATTAAAACTGTGCTTAAAACATAGTTTTGATAAAGCCACGCACAACTCTGCTCTAAGTAACGTCTGTGAGCTCTGGGCGTTTGTTTTTTGTAGTTCTTCTAGGGAAGTATTTGATTTCTGACTGCTTGTCTGGCCATACAACACATTCAGCTCGTATTTTAATGGTTCATCTGCAGTGTGGATTTTTGGCAGTATGAGAATTATGTAAGTGGTTGTTTTTCCAGTACTGAAACATGAATGGCATGGCAGGTCCTACCTGCTAAGGCATCCATGCCAGTGGGATGTGATTCTAGCAATTCTAGGATAAAAAATGAGTAAGAAAAGAAGCCACTGCTTTTGTGACGACATTTGCTTTGACTGATCAGCAGGATTTAAACCTGTGACCTTCAGTGTCATAACACAGGTTACTTAAGTAATGTCATGAGCTGGTGGCAGAAGGAAGGTGTTATGCTTTAGGGAGACTGGCAAAGAGCACACATGTTTTAGAAACCTGTTGAACCAGAATATTGGGACGTCACAAAAAGACACCGACAGTTTCATTGGAGTGCTCTCTTATGCTTATATAATAAGAGTTTTAACTTCTCTTAGGTTTGAGGGGAAGAGGAAGCACGAGGTGTTTCCCTAATGGGGAATAAACATTTTTTTCCTCATATGGTCTCATTGCTAGAGGAAAAGTGTCTGGCAGGAAGTAATCCTGGACTGAGTCCGAGGGAAAGTCTGCATTATGCAAAACATGCAGGGAATGTGGACTTCCCACAAGAACAGCCTCCAGGCTCCCTCCTGTACCCATGGCTGGCTGAGATCCTCCAGTCATTATAATGAATAAGGGAAAGACAAGATTGCAAATGCTCAAGAAAAGAGCACAAAATGGCAGAAAGCACTCGTCCCCTTTCCCTCAAGTTAGGCTAGTAAGACTTTCTGCAATTGCACACTGTGGACATCAAAGGAAAAGAAAAAAAAGCAACTGATTACTGCTCCCAAACTTAGGCATTGTTTATTTAAATTCCCATTAGCAATTGACTTGTAGTGCTGCAAAGTCCCAGGAGATTTTATTCCATGGGGTTTTATGGCAGATGCAATGGAGATGAAGAAGAAATTGTAGTCCATCTCAGTTATCATTAATGAACAAAAGTACCCAAATGTGTCCTCTGATAAAGGCTTTTTTGGCCAGAGAAGGGCTCAAAAGGGAAGCAAAGAACATGCAGCTGTTAGGTACATTGCTGCTCTGTGCACAGGAGGGATTGAATTGAAGGAAATGCATAACCTAGCCGGCCTGTGATAACAGCTTCCACCTAATCCCCAGCCGACCTTCCCCAGCCTCCAAGCCCTCACTGCAGATTTTGGAAGCTGACTGATAGGTTCACAGGATCCACCTCCTATATATTTCTGAACATTTTAGAGGGATTCTGGCTGTTGTTCCCCAAAGAGGCTCTTTAGCTTTTCCTTTAATTGTTTGACAGCCCACTTAAAAAGAAAAAAAAAAAACCAAAAACCAAACAGTGCATATGTGAAAGACAGAATTGCACCTGCAGTCAAGGTGTATTAAAACTGGAAACTAAAGGCAAATATATCAGTTGAAAGCTCTCAGGAAAATAGTTCATAAACCACATCAGCTGATATCAAATGTAGAACAACACAGCTATATAAAGAAGGTGGCTGGCTGACATAATTGCCAGAAAACCATCCTCATTGATGGAGTCTACCAACAACAGGTGATGTAAGAGCTGGCAATGAATGAAGCTGTGAATGTGAATCTGATGTCTGGCAGTATTTCTTGAGAGATGTTCACAGCATAGCAATTGGAGACTTACAGAACACCATTAAAAAGAGATGCCTGAGGATAAACCTGTGCAGTCTGACTCCTATGGCCAACAGGAAACATCTCCTGCATGTTTCATTGCTCTCTTCTGCACATCTGGCTTGGGCTGGATTGAGCATTATGACCCACGTGCAACGAACCAAGTCCTCTAAGACATTCCTGACCCCTCAGCTGTTTGCTCCATCCCTCTGCCAGTGTCCCCGCAGTAAGGTGGCAAAGGGTGGCACGAAGTAAGGCAGGGAAAACAAAGTTTGCCTGTGTCTCAAGTGATTGCAGTGCATGGTCAGTCATGTAAAGGCAAATGCACTGTCATCGGCACTGTGAACTCTAGCAGCTGCAGGGTGAATGCACATCACCCCCTGCCATCCCTGCTGTGACCTGGAGGTGAGGAGCTGCTCAGAGAGCCAGAGGATGTCACGGACACTTATCTCATGGCTGACAGTCCCACCAGAGCCCCTCTGGAGAACAGTAACCCAGCTGTGTTTGCAACACAGTGTTGTTACCTGTGGCTAGAGCGAGGCCGCTGCATGCCAATTCACCAGCACTTTTGGTCTCAGTCACTCAGAGTCATTTGAACCTCCGCCCTGGGCAGGCTTCGTCCCTTCCTCTTGCCTGGTATGCCTGGCTGCCTGAAATGCTGCAGCTGCAGTTTCTCTGCCAGGACACTGTTCAGACTGGCATATCTACGTCTGACTGGATGAGCCCGTTGTCATCCTTTCCCCTTCTTGGCATGTCCCGTATCTTGTTGAGTGCTTGGCAGCTTGGCTTGCTGTTTCTGGCTGCCCTGCCCCATGAATGGTGCCGGGCAAAGGCTACAATTTGCAACAGCCCCAAGCAGCATGGATGGAGCCGGGCTCTGGCTGAGCTGCCTGCGGTGCTCCAGTGGGAGGGGGGGCCGTGGGTGGTGCAGGGGAACCTCTCAAGTGGGTGTTTGAAGCTTTGTCACCCGTGCAGCTCCGGAGGGAGGAACGACGGGGCACTGAGGTGAAAGTCAGGGATTGTCAGTCTGTTTCTCTAGAAGCAGGGTTTTTACTCTCAGCATGGTAAGTAATTCTGGTCTTAACATCCAACCAAATGGAAAAGGAAGCAAATATTTAGAAGGTTTCAAGGGAAGTAGGAAATGTCTCAATAATTAAATGGAGTGAAGGATAGGGAGTCTCTGTCAGTGAGTGAGTCAATGTATCCTTAAACTACAGTTTAACACTGAAAAACCTGATGGGTTTTATGAAATGACATCATGGTTTCTCCATATTTTGAGAAAGCACATTCACGTGCTGAAAAAATAGCAAAGACCAAACTACTGTGCATTACTTGGCAAGTGGAGCAGACAAGCCAGATGGATATCCAGTGCACTGCGATCCAAATGGCAACCTGGATAAAGCTCTGCAGCTGGGAAGGAAAAAGAGGAGTATGGGCAAATACTTGCCATGCATATGCTCAACAACTGCTGCGTGTCTTCCACAGCAAAAACATGCATTCCCACATGTCCTCCCCAGCAAGGTGCCACAGTAGCAGTTATGGCGGAGGAAAGGGCTGTTGCCATGTGGCTCCAGAGCGTGGCATGTGTGATTGCATGTGTGCCTGCAAAATGCCTCATTTTTCTACAATGATACAGTTCTAGATTATGAATAATTTAGATAACACTGTAATTAGGGCCATATAAATATCATCTAGACAGAGGGTGAATTCTTTCCAGCTGAGAAAGTTCCCTTTGGACTGAGCCACGTTGCCAGCGCACTGGAGCTCGAACAGCTTGTGGGTGTATGTGTGTCCTTCTGTCCTTCTGAAGGACCTTCAGTCCTCTCAGCTGTTGAATTGGCATCTTTCAGTAGCACTAAGTTCACTTTGAAAAGCAGCTGATAAGTAATCAGGAAAAAACCTTTCCACAGACAGAATATTATCTGGGGAGTCTTGTCTGCAGAGAGCAGTATCTTAGGAGAGGCCTTCACCTAAAAAATTGCAAGTCCATGACACACTTTCAAGTAGTCCAGAATTTTTCTTTTATTCTCTTATTTGACTTTTGCTTCTCACGCCAAGACCTTGTCAGTCAAAACTGGGTTTGTAAAATAATTACTTTTTGGGCACAGAAGCAGAAACCTGTGAGCTGCTTGTAAACACTTCAGACACCGTGAGGCATTTCTCTTCTGGGAAGAACTCTCACTGTACCTGATGTAGCTGTGTATGCTGCAGATGAAAGTCCTGTTGTCCTCCTCCAACAAATCCATCTACTAGAGAGCAAAAAGTTCTTGCACTAACTTAGGAAATTCTCATGCATCTTTGCAGAAAAATTTGCACACCTTAAAAACATCTTAGAGGCAGCTGAAATGAAGAACAGGACAGAGAAGAATATAGATTCCCTTAGGATGCCTGTCTCTAAAGCAATGGCTGAGGACTTCTCCAGAATCTGGTGTGTAGAATTGTCCACATGATCTCTGAGAGGATACAGCAGAACTGAAGGAGTTTGTAGATGGGTGATAGGAATGAGCAAAGGCTCAGAGAAAACTTTCATACGCCAGAGAAATTGAAAAGATTGGAATCATTGACCCTAGAAAGGAGAACAATAGGAAGGGACTCCATACAAGTCTGAAGGATAATGAAAGATCTAGAGATGATAGATATGGAGCACCACTGCCTGTGCAGCCGCAAGGGAGCATTCAATGAATGGATTGAATGCTCAGCAAACTCAAAACTGGCAAAGGATGTATTTCTTTCTCACCATGAATAATGGGACTGCAGAATCACAGTAGTCAAGAATCTACAGAAAATGAAAAAGAAATGAGCATTTTATAAATATCAGGAATATGTTTTGTCTCTACTGGCATAGTGTAGCACCTACTCATTACCCAAGTCAGATAAAATATTAAGTGAAACAAAAATCTGCAAAGATATTATAAACACCATGTCCCACTTTGCATTAATGTGTTTATAAACTTTGGGATTTAATAACTTTATAGCCACTTGCATTGCCATGAGGAAGAAATTTATTTAGATGGAGATAAGAAAACATGGCTAAGAGGAGCGCTTGTGCACACTCAGTGGCTTAGCACAAGGTCTCCTCTCTGGGTCTCAAGTAAATTCAGTTTGATACTCTGTCAATGCATTGCAGCTCTCTTAGGAAGGTGCTATTCCTTCAAAAATTGTTTTGTTTCTAACTGTTCACTGAAGAAAATGTGCAGAAAGAGGAGACATTCACTCTACAGCATAACTGATACCAAAAAAAAAGGAAAGCAAGACAATGATGACCTTGAAAAGCATTCTCTGAGCTTTTTTTCTCTTTTTTAATTGAATGCTTAACAATAAATTATGATCTCTGCCTTGATCGGAGGACCATGGAGCGTTCTGATGGCACTGTCAGATGGCAGGGTCTGTCATCCTCTTTAATAATTTGCAGCATCTCATTTTTTGTGGAAAGAAGCATACCCGCATCACAAGAGAGTCAGGAGAATTTTAATGCACAGAGTGATTTCTAGGAGGTGGCCCAACACATTTCACAGACAAAAAAGTCTTTTCAAGGGCTATGTAGGGAGGCCAGAGGAAAGAAAGACTGTGAGCCTTGCTTAGAAATTAAAAACTAGCGTGATTGAGAAATATTTTGCAATTATTCATTGTTCTGATACAGCAGATCTTGCAGAAGCACAGCAAGATCAGAGACTAATTGTACTAGAAGCTCTACAGACCTGAAGAAAGAGACTATCACTGCCCTGGAGAGTTTATAGTCTAACTACGTGAAACAGACACAGGGTAGGGAAGAAATATGTTATTATCTGACTTTTACAGATTAGGGACTGAGGCACATGGAGATTAATTGAACAGCTGAAGCCTATGCTTGAGCCAAGAGCTGAACCCAGATCTCTAGAGCCCCATTAACCACAAGACCGACATTCATAACCTCAAACTGTGTTGTCAATGTAACGATCGCAGTTAAACAGAAGACTTAATTCCAGGTCTCCAAAGAACAATGTTAAAGTATCCTTTTACATATTATTCCAGCGGTACCCAGAGACCCCACGTCTGGTTGAGAACACTGTGCTGTTGGGCACTATATAAACTTAGCAAAAGAGGTGCTCTTGGCCAACCAAATGACAAAATACAAGTGGGGAACAACAGTCACCTCAGATATAATTCTATACAATAAAGGAGTTCATTTCCTTAATAGTTATGCACAAGGATTGCCTGTAGTTTGTACATAGAGCAGTTCCTTCGTGTATTATTCCTCATGTTGATTGTACAGCCTGCTCAAAAGCATACTGATATTTTTGAGATTCTTTTCCCTATTTTCTGGCCATTTCAGACTTCATGATATTAAAAAAATGCTGAATCATGTTCTGCTTCTGTGGACAAAAAATCATGTAGCATAATTTTGAAGTTTTTCAAGTAGAACATGTCCTCGGCTCTCTTTTTACTTTTTCATCCTGTCCTCTAAAGGGTAGGGATTATTGTGCTCCCCTCTGTAAATTTGATGTGCTTCTTTTGGTAAGTCTGGGTTAAAACAAAGACTGATAGGCATAAAGTCAAAACATAAACAATGTCTGAATTATTTTACTGTGCCAGTGTCAGGTATTTCGTCCTATTTGGAAAAAAATGGTGTTTTAATGAACATCCAGCAAAGATTGTCACTGATTTTAGAGGGTGTTCATGCTTTAACAGGCAGCCCTTAGATAGGTGAAAATTAGACTAAAGCGTTGCATCTTCTTAGTCTGATTAATTTTATATAACATACTGCAATAGCACATATAATAATGTCATTAGTTATAAAACATTTGTAGGTACAATTCAGCCACAAAAAAGACTATTTTGAGTCAACCACTTTTTTCCCCTTGATGCCCCCCCCCCTTAATGCCTTAAACACAGTTACCATATATTATCTTATTATGCCAGTCATATGCATCTTTACATGAGGAGGTCTAGCGTTGTGCTGAGACACATCATTTTTACTCTGCCCATTCCTGGGGACTGAGGAGCTTTGGGGATGCACACACTGCAAGTTTGTAGTCAGGAGGCTTTGCTATAGCATGGGTGTCTTAAAGGCATTTGTTTCTTCCATCTGAAATTATCTTGGTAAGACACAAGTGGACCCTCCAGATGTGACCACATGGGTACGAATGGCTGGAAGAATACCTGACGCCGGCTGGTGCCTGGGTATGCCATCTGGCTGGACTGAGCTGGACTCACAGGAGCACTGGATGCGTGCATCCTTTCAAAGGTGGATCAACCAGGAGCTGGACTGCTGGGAATTAGAAAAATCCCCAAAGCCATGAGCTGCTTTCACTGGAGTGCTTCCTGGAACACAGTAAAGGGCATTTTAAAGAGAGATTAATGTGCCACTCTCCATCAGAAGATGTGCTACCCAAAGACCTGTATCCTCCTTTATGTCATGGGGGTAAAATAAAAGAGTTGCCACACCACAGTCTCCTCTGTCACATGGTCTGAGAAAGTACATCCCCAGCAGTCCCCAGCAGTCAGATTTCACCAGACCCTGGCTATTTACCTCTTATCTAATTCTGATGCTCCATTTTTCCTAGAATTGTGTTTAGATTTTTCATCTTCCAAACATGCTTGCTATGTTCTTCAGCCTCAGAGCTACGAGAACTTTGCACCCCCAGCCCCCATGAAGCCTGGCTAATGGCAGAATTGCTCCTGATTGTGTGAAAAATTCAAGTCAGGTCACTGCAGGTTCTTGCAGTATGATACACTACGTAATGAAAATTCATCTCATGTTGTGAAACATATTGAACTGCTAAAATCAACAAAATGCTGGCAGGGAATGTTCTTTGAGGTTATCTTTAGATTGAATCTGCTTGGACTTTTGACACCTACTCAGCAATGTCTCTTGACACGCAAGAAACATCTTATCAAAATGCTGAAAATGTTTAGTCAGTAACTAATTTATACCCTCGTAAATGTCTTTCCTTCCTGAATTCTCTTCCTCTCTCTCTCTCTTTTACTTACTGTTTGGATGCTCAACAGTAATCATGTAATAGGCAGGAGGGGATGTTCTTGGGAAGGAGATACAACTTGTGACCTGGAGAACAACTTATCTCTGTGTAAAAGGACAAAGGTTTTCATTTAAATAGTCTTTCAGTAAAAGTTCTATGCTTTCAGTATATTAAGTTGCCAGTTGTTACTACTGTTATGTTATGTACATTTATTTTACACAGATATGACCTGTAGTTTTGCCCACTGGTGGGCAAACTAGTAGTTTTCAAGGAACTATATACTTATGCATTACACATACATACATGTGTTATTTAAAATACTCAGTGCAACAATAGTACATGCTCACGCTTCAGCTATTTTTCTCTGGTTCTTTTGAAACAATTACACAAGCAACACATACGCATCTGTGTTTGCATAGATAAATATTTGTGTAAGTGCTGATGTCAAAACACACACATATACATATCCAACTGTTACAGTGAAATCAAGAGAGAGAGAGAGAGAGATATGTATGTTACAGGTGAGTATGTATTAGCAACCAGCATTGACAAGATGACAGCTTTATGACTCTGTTTCTACATCTATTCATGTGTTCATACAAAAATAGGCAATCTGTTTCATGGAAAATTGTAGAAGTTGAAGCCATGTGAAGCATTTCTTAGTATAAATCATAGCACATGACTGCCCAAAGCATGTAACTTCTCACACAAGCTTATAACGTTACGTTAAGTTTGGAAGCTAAGAGTAGTGTAAGAAACAAGTAAAAATTAAAAAGGAAGAAAAAGGTGGTACACACAAACAAATGACATATTCTACGTGTACAAAGGATCTAAATAAAGCCCACTGCATGGGAGCACAAATCCACATAGGGATGCACACGCGGAATTAACACACGTACAAATAAGACTATGCGGGCTCACACCTACAAATAGTATCAGCACCTCAGCTGCAAACTGATGGCTCTTTTTCCAGAATATAGATTTATCACCTACTTAGTCATTAGCACTCTGCTTTAATAATTGCAAGTCAGCACTCTCACAAAATGCAATCCTACATTCTCTCCAAATCTCCAAGATGTCTTGCCTTTGCATTTTATTTCTGCAATTGCTTGTTTCATGTATTCTTTAAAGTCTAACACTCTGACCCTGCCTACTGAGGCCTTGAACTACTTCAAGACAAAACCACACAAAGCTAAATTCTAAACAAAAAGATAGTACAACTCAAGTACACAAAATATTTCAAAAGTAAAAAGACAACAGTGATACATCTTTTCTGTCTGTAAAATCACAGCAGGAAACCTAAGTTAGGGCTTCAGCAGAGCAGCCAAAATATTTATGCTTCACTCTGAAGGTGTGAACATGCAGATACATTTCCAAGGATAAAAGCAAGACTGTAAGTTCTGAGTTCCTGGGACCTGCTACACAAACAAGTCAGAAAATTCTCCTTAAATGTTTTTTCTGCTGATCAAGATAGAAGCAAGGATGCTATGAAGGTTATCAAGGAAAGTATTCCTTTTCCATAACAGATAAGCTTACTGTCATAGAGGGAATCCATTCCAGAAAAAGTTTAACAACGGTCGAGAACATACTTCTAAGTGTGAATAATTATAATACTAGAGTTCACTTAAAAAGTAATAATGCTAGAAAATGAGAGGTGTACCGCATGAAAGGTTTTGGATCTCACCATACACTGCATGTGAGTTTAGTAGCATTCCCATGTTACAGAATTAGAACAGTACAAACCCTTTTGGTGCAACAAGGTTGAAGCAACAAAGACAAGTCTTGAAAGTAAGAGAACAGCTTTATGTGACAGTTTCTTCTTTAGCCCAGCCGGCTTTATTGCAAGCAGGCATTGTACATAAACCTTATTCTCCCCAGACAGGTTTTGTTGCGCTCAGTAGCCAGGAGGAGCAAAACTGCACTAAAGCAGAGTGGAAGAGGAAATGAAGGAGAATACCATACTCAGTGGAATTTTTATTGAATTCCACTCTATATTCCTCGTCCTTAAAGAACACAGTGCTTTTTCCAGACCTAATCTCATCAGGAGGGACTTCGGGCAAAGAACCTCTCAGCATGCACAGATTGAGACCCTGGCCCTCTGAGCAATGGTGCAGACAGCTTTCTGCTCCTGTGCGGAGGGCATTGCCTTTGTTCCTGGGCTTTGGCTCATCTGATTTCCAATGCAGGAATAAAGTCTGAGGCTTTTTCTCCCATTAACATCCTAGCTCTTTTGGTCTCCAGGGCAATGAGATTTCAAAAACAAAGCCAAAAGGTTTCTCTGTGTAAAAAAGACTCTTGCCAGAATGGGTTTACTGAGTAGCACACGCATTATTATTTCATTATAATGCTTCTCTCTCCACTTCTCTACTCCATTGTAGTCAGATTCCCTGTAACTGTGCTTATTTTAATGTGTTCTTGTCCTTCTCCATTTTCCTCTTACTTTAATTTCCCCCTTCCTGCTTCCTTCTGTAACAGAGCAGGGGCACACTGGCATTTTACTTTGTATGAAACTTCCAAATAGACCCTATTTGCAAAGGTTCCTCTTTAGCAGGAAGAGGGAAGTCAACTTTCCTTATTACAGCTTCCATTAATTGTGCTTCAGCAGGTCACAGGAAAGCTCGAGATATGTGCACAGAGTTGAGTCTATAAATCATTAGTAATGGAGATGAAATCTTTTGGAGTCTCCTAGAGGGAAGTGATTACAGCAGTAAAATATCATCTTTGCAAGAAAAATTGTGTAATAATAACTTTGCGGGATTTCATATTACTGCTGTAACTTAGAGATGAGCACTCAGGTGCATCAAGAGCTTTAATAATGGATGTGTAGGTGGCAAATTACCCATAAAGAATCTACTGAATTGTGGATAATGCTCATTTTATATTCTCAAAGATAACGTAAGCCATTGGGCAGATGTCATCTCATGCCCCATGGTCATGACATCTAGCAAGAATATTGGAAGTACAACTTCCCTGAGCGTAAGCATTCCTCCTGCGAGCAGCATGAATTCCTATGGAGGGTGAGTCTACCATACAACATTTCTGTGCTCTACATTAGAGGAAACTTCTTATTGGAATCACTTTGGTGTCTGATGAATCAGAAACATGAATATAAAACAAGTAAATGAGAGGGAAGCCTGCAATCCAGTCTCTATATCTGCAAATATTTTGTACAAAGTAATGCAATGTCCATTAATGCAGCAGTTGGATTCCTGCACTCCCTACTTCATCCACTGGATGCCCAAAGTGGACTCTCTTTTGCTCTCTCTGACCTTAGGAACATTTGATTGCTTCATGTTAAGTGGAAGAACTCTAACAGAAAGGGTTAAATGTCACGAAAGAAGCAGAAGCATTCATGCTCAGTCTAGTGCAGTTATTTATCTAGCTGGACATCTTAAAAATAATCCATGCAACGGGATGTTAGAGCTTTTGCTTTTAATTGACAGCTGGGTAGTGACTTGTATTAATAGAAAATAAACAGCCATGAGCTTGCACGAAAGGGAAACCTCCCTCCGCCCCTCTCAAATATCCCCAAGCCTCAGACAGGACTGTATTCATCCCTTCATTGATTTGGAGCCAAAGTTTTTATGTAATCGCTTTGACAGAAATATTTTGTTCTATCTGAAGTGATTTTGGAAAAGACACAATGTCCCAATGTGGCAAGACCATAAGATTATCAGTCTCTTACATAAGTTTTAGATATGCACACACCTTGAACTTCTGCATCCTCCCTTTCCTTGAAGCTTGCCACCTCTGATAATCACTCACCTCTTCCTGCTGAGGCTCCTGGTCGCTACAGCTGCCTGTTTGAACCACACCTTTCCCCAGCCTAGGTGGACTGGCTCCGTGGATTGGCTCCATGCAGCCATGCCATGTCTTTTGTCAAGCAAAAACGAGCTGCAGTGTCTTCTAAACCACTTTCCCTTTTGTCACTGTGTAATTGGAAAGGCAGTATAAACTCAGTCAGTTGTTAGAGATGCAAATGGAGCTGGAGAGTCAGTCCAAGGTTGGAATCAAACTAATCACAGCTGTGCTGGGTAGGCAGATCTGCCAGAGAATGTAGTCTTTAAAACTACACTGTTAGTAGAAGTATAGCGTATATTCTCAGGAGAGAAGGATATTAAAAAAAATTTAAAACCCATTTGGCTATTTTTAAGTGGCAGAACCAACAATTTGTCAACAGATTAGTCTTTTCTGGATCCTTCATAGCACAAAAAATCTTTTTCTTATACTAAAAATAAAGATGACTGTAAAGATTTTGAAAAAAATTACTTTATATGCTGGCTATTTTTCTAAGGATTATCCTTCTCAACATTTTATACGTGGAGAAACAATAGATAAATTCATACTTCTGAATAGTCATACAACATTCTGTGAGAAAATGAAGATATTTTATTTGGCTTTTTATATTTGTTTCTTCATGTTGTGCAGCAAGAAACCCTGGAATAGATTAACTTGATCCCTAAATGCAATGTCCTTAAAAGCATTAGAGGATCATTATGACAGATATTCCCAATAGTTCAAAATCCTTGTTTGCGCCATGCACAGCAAATCCAATATAGTAAGTGAGTCACTAAATATAATGAACTTGAGAGACTTGCCAAGCTCTTTGTACGCTGTGTTTGGCAGGCAGGTTTTGTCCTTGTCTCCTGCTAGGGACCTTAGCGTGTTTATTGATCTTAGTTTGTCACCCTGAGGTCAAATTACAGCTACGTGGAACTGCACCTTCAAGCTACTCAGAAATTACAGCTGAGGCAACACAGTCTCTCAACTGTGTTTTCCACCAAAGACTCATGAGCTCCAGGGTCCTGGCCACCAGCTGGCCAACTCCCAAGTGAAGCTAAGCTATTCTTCAAATGAGCTGCTACGGGGACTATTTCTTTCCACACATGCCTGTGTTATAATCACGCAATGATGGTCAGCAGCCTGGCAGCAGCTTCTTTCTCTGGAATATTTTGGGACTGGCCACCAGGCAGGGCTGAGCAGTTTGCTCTGTACCTTTCCTTGCTGATTCACCCATAACTAGGCCTACAGCAAGGCAGGTCTCTGAAAGTTATTTGCTCTCCTCAAAATCAAATTAGAAACAGGAAGGATTTTTCCTTAGTAGATGTCTTCATTTTACAGTGGGTAAGTTTTTAAATGCAATGTTTATGTCTTGGGCACGGAAGTGCCTCAGATTTAGGGGGGAAGAAAAGAAACAGCCCCTCATGCAGACCTGATCTATTGTCCCCTGAGGCCAATGCCTAAAATATCGATAATGACAAGAATTTCTGGACCTCCCTGTACAAATTCAATCTATCTGATTTCACAACCGATAGAAGGAAATATTCTTGCCCAAAACATGCAAACAGATTTGCACAATTCATTGACACAGAGCATCTGCTAGACCCTTTGAGCTGAAAAGAGTACCAGAAACAGCTGTGCCTGCAGGTATCCGTGACCTAAGGAGTAACCAGACACAAATAGAGCTTGCATATGTGTAAAGTCCAGAGGAACACCTAAAAATATAATAATCTATGCCAACATAAGTTGTGGAAGAAAAATATCTCGTGTTCAGTACTTCCTTGTGCAGGAGACCTGGTCAGAGCCCTCAAAGGTCTTAATGCAACAACTTCCTTTCACTCTGCTTTTTGCTGTTGTTTTGAGGTTTTTTCATATATCACTTCTAACTGCAGGTTCCAGCTGCCTGAAAACAGCTCTGAAAAACTCTCCCAGTGCACCTCCCATCTTTCTGTCACTGTCCCCCTGCCAGAGGTGACCTTCTGTCCTATTTGGAGGCCTCAGCTTTGGTCAGCAGGAGCCATGCAGGCCAGTCCAAGCAGTGAGCACTTCTGGATGGGGACAGGGTGAGGCAGGAGCCACTTCCCCTTGGAAAACGGCTTTAATGGTGCTTGATCACTTGTGGAAAAGGTGCTAAAATGGTGACCTAGGAAATGAAACAGTCTTCTGATTGGAATGTGAAGAGTATCTGTGTGTGTTTTTGAACAGGGGTTTAATTATCTATTCAATATTAGTGGGGGTTTTGCTTGCATAAGCAAATATGCAACATCAGGACCAAGTGCTCCTGTGAACTGAAAATACAAACTCACGTATATATTATTTCACTGAATCATTAAAAGTCACACAGCCATTGTTTTACAGACTAAACTGCTATTTCCGTTGACCTTTGAGCTGAAGACAATGAATAAGAATGGACAGAAATTGGGAATTCTCTGTTATTTTCTGTAAAGATTTATCATAAGGCTTAGAACAGTGTAAAAATTCTTATATGAAAATTTTAATCAGCTTTTTATTATGATTTTCAAGAAGTTTCATAATTCAGAAATTTCACATCTTTTGAAGTCACTGAGAATTTTCTCAAAGTGCAAAAGTAGGAAAAAAACAATTGCTATTTTGTCCTAAACAAGACCTTTTTTTATTTACTTAAATCTTCATTGGCTGTTTTAAAATGGAAAAGCTTTAGGTTTTTTAATTGTTTCTGTTTCATTTCCAGTTTTTATTACACCTCTAGCTGGACTGATTTTTATGTGTTTATAGTAATCACTTTCAAAACACTACCTTGGGATGCAAATGTTCTTTTCTATCCTCTGCATGGTCAAATGCCTTTTGTATCCTAAACTTTATGGAGGTAGTCTTATGATTAAATAGATTTAAAGAAAGAGCATGCACCTGGCTGTATGTAATAAGGGGCTGATCAAATGATGTTGATGGTGTAAACTCAGAAGGGAAGTGATAATGTGCATTAGTGCATTATATTCCCTACCCATTGGCTGTGTTTTATTTCACCTGCAAACAAGCAAACATGGCAGGAGATACATCTTGCCCAGCTACTGAACTGAACATCTTGCCAGGCTTAGCTTGCTAAGCGTGCAGTACCCCTGCAATGACATTGCTGCTCACAGGCTGTCAGGAGTGAGACACCGTCTCTCAATGGATAGCTTATTTGAAGCCCAGGGGCCCATCCTGGCCTACTTGTCCTGCAAAAAAGATGGAAGAGAGGCACAGGTTCTTGAGAAAAGGAGTCGTCTCTTTTCACAGCCCCCTGCATCCCTTCCGTCAGAGCTGAAGTCACGGAAAAAAGTCAAACCCAGCATCTCCTGCAGGCTCTGAACCACAGGGCACCAAGAAGTACTTCTGTCCTGCATCACGGGGGTGGACAACACGGGGCTGAGCAGTAATCACCTGATGAATAGAGGTGAACGTATGAGGTCAGATGTATGAGGAACCGACCGGAGCCTTCATCCCAAGGTCGAGCCAAACCTGTTGGGAAATATTTTCCATGTTCAAAATAAGTCACTCTGAAAAAATCCCAACAATCTCATTCTGGACAGTTTCCTCTGCCTCAGAGTTTTCTGACTTCCTCTGAGAGATTATTTTTTTCAGTTTTTCAAGTCAGTGTGTTCCTTGTGGTTAAGTGACATTTATCTAAAAATCCAGACTCTTGGCTGGCATCTATTTGAAATGACACTGCAAATCCAGCCATCACTGATAAGAACAGTGATGCTGGTTGTTCTTATTCCATCCAAAGCACCTGTGCGAATGACATCACTGACTATCTAAAAGGCCTGACATCATCACAAAAATGCATTCTACCTTCTACTGTAAAAATACATCATCATTATTTCTGTGCTCTCTAAAGAGAAATTGATTTTTTTGTGCGTCCTGTGGATGCTGCAGTGCTATTTTAGTGTAATGCTTTTATGTCTATAGCAGCTGATTGCTTTGACCCTGAAGTCCTTCTTGCAGCGCTGCTGACTTGCTGAATCACAGAGTTCATTCACATCCTCTTGCCAGAGAATAATATGCTGAATGCAAAACTTGCTACAGCAGCAATATAAAAAATGAAATGAGATAACACAAAAATAAATATAAAATAAAGTAAAAGAAAATAATAGAAAAGACATAAAATAATAATAAAAGACCTGTCAAGTTCAAGAAAATGTGAATGGCAGTGTGACTTTATATGGCACAAATTTTAAGTATTGCACTTCATCCCTGAAGTGTTCATATGAAACCTTTCTCTGGCTTCCCCTGATGCTTCAGTGATGATAAGGACACTGCAGTCAGGGAATTCAAGTCTGGTTCTTGCATCACCTTTAATTACTCCCATGGGCTGTGAAAATTTCAGAACAGTATAAAATGGCTACAGAGGGAAGGAGGTTTCTGAATCTCTCCTAATTCCAATTTTGGAGCTGTAACCTCTGCATTGCTGTGACTTGATCTCAGAGGTACCCAAAAGGCGCTTTAGGTGTTATAACGTTAAAGTTCTTGAAGTATCAGAAGCTCCATTTCTTGAAAGGAAAAACCACTAAAAGCCCTGATGCTACCAATTAAGCAGTTTAGACTTAATTCCTAGTTGGATGCCCATGCATATCAGTACAGATTAACCTCTGCCTTTCCTTTCCAAGTGCATCTGCCACCCTGGTCCCACTGTTGTGCATCCAGCACCTGACACAATTGGTGTCTGTGGTCACACAACAGGAGAGGGGTTTTCCCCTGCTGCAGGTGCAGTGAGGGCACCTCTCAACCATGCCAGATGATTTGTTGTGCCTAGGATTCGCCTGACCTCTTACCACATGGACCTGTACACTCATTTCTGCCTTGTGTCCAGTGGGTGAGACTTCTGTACTGGGAATTCAAGGGATTTGCATGCACTCAGCTATTTTCCCTGGCACCTCTGTCACCTGAGGGAGTCATCCTGACCTGCGTGCTTAGAGCACATTTAATACAGCACAAATCTGACCAGCTGCTAACCTCTGCCCAGGTGGAGATCAATCCTCTCTGAACCAGAGCATGTAATTGCTTCTTTTCCTGAGTCAACTCCTTTAAAAAAGGAGCTTGGAGGAAGGTCCTCCCGTGCCTGTTGAAAGCAGTATGGTGCGCAGCTGGAGCACCGCGGAGGCAGCCACCTTCACCTCCCAGCTGCCCCTCTGAGAGGCATGGGCTGAGCTCTTCTCGCCTGGTGGGATGCAGCCCCTACCACAATCCCTTGCCAGAGGGTCAGCAAAATGTGCTTCTTCACCACTCACTGGTCAGGGGGCGCGGGAGCAAGGCAGGAGGGCAGCCAGGGGAAGAAGATGGAAACACTGAGATGTACCCTGACTTCCATACCCCCAAATCCCTAGCCTGTATCCCTTTCTTCCTCTTTTTCTGAGTTACTTGACCTTCCCCATACAGGGCAGGGGGAGTCTCGGTACCTAAAGCAGGACTTTGAACCCCGCTAAAGGCACAGGGCTTGTGACTCCAAAATCCTGCTGTGGATCCATAGCATCTGTTTCAGTGTACTTTCCTGCTAATGACAGCTATAAACGGGCTCCTGCACAAGGTGGCCATGCTATCTTGCTTTCCATTGGCAGGGTGGTATGAAGTGCAAAATTCACCATGGACAGTAAGACCTCCAGGTGCTTGAGTGTGCTTGGATACCTCCCTATCCCAGCAATAATTTCAGAATTTTCTTGAACTCTTGCACTAGTCAGATCTTCAAACCATGATGGAAGTCTCATTGCTTTTTATTTCTTCTTCTGTGTTGTGCAGCCAGAAGCAGTGTTTTCTTATGACACTGCAGTGAATACAACCTGGAAGTAGAGAAGTGTGAAAGCAGGAGAAATAAAGAAGAGAGATATTTTTTCCAGCCATAACTGAAACTGAGGCTTACTGGGTTTCCAAAGGATTCTGGCCTTCGACCCCAAGTAAATCTTTATTGCTATATTATACAGCTGAAAGAAAAGAGACTGCTAGGTAATAATGCAGACCTGTATGTACAACTTGAATTCCTCTTTTCAGCAAGATTATTGAAGGATTAAGGGCTCTCTCTGTATACCAGCCACAACTGTTATATCCCATTAACTCTATTTTCAGCCTTGCCTTCTTCTCCTGGGTGGGTTCCTCTGAGATGCTCAGCCTCCCCCTGGCAAAGCCTGCAGTGACACATTTTCTCTGGCAGCCCTTTTGCTGCAGTGACCTGGCCACAATGGGGCATGTACTGAGGCATGCACCGGGGCACAGACCCCATCACACACCTAAATGCACCCGCCAGGCACAGCAGGCTGGTGGGGTGACACCTCCCCACTGCACACCTCGGCAGCTTAACGAGGGAGGCAATTAGGGAGTCAGAGCTTATTCACAGATGGACTGGGGAGGGTGAGGAAGGAGAGATGATGCAGTCCTCTCCCACTTCAGGGGCTGCTCAGAGTTTCCCATAATGTAGTTATCACACTGTAATCTGGCATATGTACAAAACAGTGATGCACACTTTGGTACACAGCTAATTACTTAAGGACGCAATGAGACCATTTAAGTTAAATTCTTGCCAAAAGCAGCACTTTTACCTCATCAGATCTTAACAGGGACTCACAGCCACTACATGCCATCCAACTCCTACTATGCCTGAAGTCAGTTAATGCCGTATATGCTCACAAGCTGTCTGACATGGCCTGCATTGCTGCTGCTTTTGAAGCCGGTGGGTTGGTGCCTCAATGCTCAGCAATCAAAATAGTATGTAAACACCCTACCGCTTAAAAACAACCCACAAACAAAAATCTCTTTTTTTGTGGTGGTAGCTTTTAACTGAGAATAAAGACTGAGCTTAAGCTGTCTGACACAAAACTGCATTCAAGAACGTAACATAAAAGAAAACTGAGTGTTACATGGCTTTTTTTCAGGCACTGCTCCTGTCAGTTTAAGATTTGGGCTTTCCCTTGCACATCACATGTCCTCAGACAAAACACAGGTTTCTAGACAGGCATGGTCAATGTCCTACTTGGGGGGGAGGAGACTATTTTTTCTTTTTGTGAGAGTAAGAAATAGAAGGAAAGGTGGAAGGGAGAACAACACGTTAATCTAGGATTTACTGTCACAACAACTAAGCGGTGTTATTTTAGGAAGCTGTTCAGACACAGGATTCCCTTTGTCTGTTAATTCATCGGAAATAAATCGTTAGCTAACCCTTCTCTCGGTGTGGCAGTCACACTGGGCAATCCTCTTCTCCTCTGTACACACAGGGGAGCAGTGACCCTGAGCGGCAATGAAAGCCACCCCGATGTTTGGAGGTATAACTGGGTATAAATGACTCACTAATCCTTTAATACTTCCGTTCACAATGAGGCTCAAGTCTAAATGACAATGACATGATCCTTTTTCAAAATGAAAGGGATGAGTCCTTCTTGTCTGCTCCTCACCACCTCTGTTGCTGTTGTTTTTATATTCTGAATAAGATGGTGGCTGTGGAGAAGCAAAGCAAGGAATAGAAACTCTTTAATTTGTTCCAGACGTGTCTGATGAGACTCTATCTCTCACCACATGATCTTGCATCTGTAATAATTGGTGTCAGTGTATTGATCAGCTGAGATGGCTGGAGTAAAGTCAGGCTTCTACCGCACATGGAAAATCTGACAACAGAGTTTGCAGAGGAGCTGGGCTGGGCTCTGTGGGGCACAGTCAGAGCTGAGTTATGCCCTATGGAAATGCAGGATTGTTTCCCCATCCCACGCAGGGGGTGCATGGCTAACATCTACTCACCATGGGAGAGGGAGAATGGGAACGCACTCTGGGACTTGCTAGTTTGGCTGCATTGATAAGGAAAATAAAACAGATGAAGCAATGGCATAGCTCTTGTGAATGACGATGCTGAAAGAGTCCTAGTCTGCCTGAGTCACCTCACCGTGGTCCCACATAAACAGCAGAACGAGTGTGCTGGGAAAAAAGATCCTGGTCATCTAATAAAGACGACCACAGAGATGAAATCAAACAGACCCAGGCTGGGATCTAACCACGTCACCAAAACAACCTGCAGCCTGTAAACATCTGAAAATAAATTTACCTAGGGTTCATGCTGACTTCTGCCAATGGGGAGTCTGGCAGGAAACCCCCGGGGAGGAGAGCCTGCCTGGAGGAGCCCAGCAGGGTGGCAGGCGCAGGTCTTCCCCCGCAGCACCCTTCCTGGGAGGATTGCAGCCCCAGGGCAGGGGAGGCCTCCTCCCGGACCGCTGGGGGACACACTCATTCGGGGTCACCCCTCAGCCCTTTCCTACCCATCGGTGGGGCTGCCGCAGGGCAGAAATCTCAACAAAGATCAAACAGCACCATGCTACCACTTCTGTGAACAGTGACTATGCCTTGAGTGCATGAAGGTGAGATTAGCTCCAGGTCTCTACCCTGCTATTAGCTCACGTGACACCAAACCTGTAACATACTATAGCAATGTGTTAAGACTCTCTAAGTACTCCACTGAGTGACTCAAACATAGCTCATGTATATTCAGTGCATCTCAAAAGAGAGGCTCATTCCTTTGGAGGTTCCTCTGTTGCCGTTTTTAGTATGTGATGAAAGAATTCAAGGAAAGTCTGTCATCAGATCATGAAGGCAATCTCCTTATGCTTTACAGGTAAAGAGAGGCTGAGGCTTTTCTTTTTAAATATAATTATTTTCATTACTGTAAGATTAGCATGTTCCTGTCTGTCAGACTTTGATTGGAGTTCTAGGGTATCTTTATAAAGTCATACTACCATCACTAATATGACATTGCCTTGATAAATGCTATTACTTGGCCAAGTCAATATGACTTTATACTGCTTGCGGTTCTGAGGTTCTTCAGAAACTATCCACTAGTCATGCCAATGCTGCTTGAAAGATCTAAAATACTTAGATTCAGATCAAAGCTCACATGCCAGCTCAGATCCTACTGGACATCACTGGGTTTCGTTCATGTTCTTAAAGAAGCAGAATTAGAAATATTTGACATTACAAAATATTTCAAAGTATTCATTCCCAATGAGAGTAAAGAAACATAAAATAACAGAGATGATAAAGAACAATACATTTCCTTTGAAACACATATTTATACAGCACCTTTTATGTAAAGACTAACCCAAGACTGCAGAATACTAACAAGATTTAACAAGCAAGAATCACTCTTCCTACAACCTTGGCAGTCACCTGTGCAGTGGAAGGAAGCAGACCTTTAACAGCACATCAGAGTACTGTGAGTTTGGATGTAAACTACAGTGTCTCTGAAAGTGTGGGGAATACAGACAAAGGGAAACTAATAACTCAAAATAGAATTTGGCCAGGAAATGAGGCTGACTCACTCTCCCAAGAATTATATTGTCTTCTTCTAATTTTTTTCTGCAAAAGATTAAAATCTAGTGGCTTACAAGACATTGTCTGGTTTTCATTTTCATGATATGCCCTCATCGAGCAGTGAAGTTGGCATTTGAAAGGACTGTCAAACACAGGGCAAAATAAAATGCAAAAGAATTCCAGGAAGTATCTGTTTCTATTGTGTCTGTGCCTACTGTCTCAAGATCAGTCCTGCTCCCACTTGATGTAATGGCAAAACCAACTCTGATGACAACACTGCGATGTTAGGCCCTGAGGTGCATCTTCCCCTATTATTCTGCTGCTAGGAGAAGTGTCCTTTTGAATCTTCTGTCCAGGGATGTGCACAAACTACAGATGACAATGGCAAACACCAAGGTGATTGTGTCACAAATCTTATTTCAAAAACCACAGATGGCCTGGAGATATATTTTGCATAGTCTTCAAAGCCGTTTCCAATACAGCTCTCTCTTTCCCTAAATCTGTGCACATTGGCTGAAATCTTCCAAGCACTGTCATTGCAAAGTGATCTTTATGAACATGAATTCAATAGCTGGATGGCTAATACAGCATTTTGGTCTCTATTAGAGTCCACATCAGTGCTGAAAATAGCAACCTGAAAACACATTATCTTGATGCCTGCATCTGAAACAATGAAGTGATCGAATTCATCTGTTTTGAGCAGCTTGGTCACTGAGCTGTAAACAGCTGGCTCCAGCTTCTGATACATTTCAGATGTTTTAACCAGAAATCCTTTTAATGTGCCAGCCCATATGCAATTAAATTCACCTTGTAATATATTCACCCTTAAATTAAAACAATTGCGTATAACTAGAAGGAATTGCTGTATCTTTATGATGGACAACAGCGAACAAACGAAGAAATCATAACAGTTTATACCATGTTTTCCTTAAGATGATTAACAGAATAATTTAATCTCAATCATTTGGATGTTTATTCCTGAAAGTAATGCTGTCACTAGGTTGTTCTTCTAACATAGAAGACTTTGTAGACAGAGACACTAAGACCATTTAAAGCAGCAAGACTGTTAATCTGAGATTTAGTAGCCCAGTTATATTACCACAGAGGTGATTGCTCATCTTTGCTTGTGAGGCTCTAGAAATAGCCCAGACCTGATGTAACTAGTGCTTAAAAATAACACCATTTGCACCGATAACAGACAAATCGAGTTATCTCCAGGAAAGGAGGAACCCCTCTGAGACATCCCCCACAGTCTGTACCTGGCATGACAGAGGGATTCCCTGCACACAGAGTGAAAAGGAGACTCTATGTGCTCCAGCTTGGCTACTGAGAAACAAGCAATGTAAGAACAAGAACTAGCTGAATAAAAATTGCATCAATGATAGAAGACTATTTCTGTGCAGCATTTTGGGGAGGAATTATACTGAAATAGATCAGTCCCTTGCACACTTGCTGCAGAGAGGCTGTTTGCTGTCACACCCTTCTATCCCAAGGCATCTTCGCCATTACCAGAAAGGTCAGGTATTCAAGTCATGTCCTTTCATGTAATTTTTAATCTATTATTTAGTTAAGCCAAATATTTAATTAGATATTTCAATATAAAAACAATTAGCAAGCTTCCTATGTATAAGCAATAATTATGAAGCAGCTTAGTAACAGAAGAATGACTAATGAACAACATTTTGTTGAGATTCTGTTTAAACAATTTTGTGATATATTTTAAACTGCTGATTTATTTTTGACTCATGAGCCCTGGTTAAAAACAAACAAAATCCTCCCAAATCTCTTACTTTGGGTTTTAATTCTTCTTGCTTTGTAAATGCCACCATGTCACTTTGCAACACAGTGACATCACAACAGAACAGCATGTGGCGATGGCACCGCATGCCTACACCATAACATCGCAAAATAAAGCTTTTGTGAGCAAGAAAATAGTTTCCAGGGCATTAAAGCGCAATTGCAGGTTCCAGGATGTGGACTCACCTTGGTAAAGCCAGGTTGATCCTATGAAAGCTGAAGCTTCAGCCAAAGCACTTATTTGTAGCAGGATACTTCGTAAGAGCAGAACCAGATAAACAGGAAACACTCTCTCTGTCATCTAAATAATAAGCATCCTCACCAGACTTCTGTTCATGTAGAAGTCTTGTAATTAATGGATTTATGATTATGGGGTTCGGGTGAGAGGTAAGAACCACTTTGTCTGATGACTGAGAGGTAAGAGTTTGTGGAGTAAAATGAGGAAGGAGAGACAGAGCTGCCTGAGGATGGGGCAGAGGAAGGAGGGAGAAGCAGGCGAGTGCGGAGGGAGGGGCAGCTGGGGTGCAGGACCTGTGAGCCGTGCATGCCTGTGGCTTCTCGCGTCACTGGAAAGCACAGCAAAGAAGCAGGTAAGGAATTCAGCTGTGTATCATTTTCTTTATATCTGGTAGCATCTCAGAAAACTCTTTCCTTGGAAGCAATGTCAAAAAACACTTACAGCACTTGAACGCAATCTCTTAAAGCAATTACAAATAACAACTTATAAAGGAGCTAGCAGACACTCAAAAATCTTTCACAAATCAGAGATAAGGAAATGCTGGCTATCTTAATTTCATTTCTGCCTACAGAAATCAGCTTCTCTAACCACTGCACATCTATCCAAGCTTCCAACTGTCCTGCCTTCATTTTCATATTCATTTTAGCCAAGGGATAGCAAAGAGGTGGAGCAGCCATTTTGCTCCTTTCACATCTAAAGCAGGAAAATCTTAGCTGGATCAAAATTATTCAAGGGTGTCCATGTGATCAGCGATACTGGAGACAGATGGAGGCTGGATGCTGTGGTTCAAGCCTCCCCCATGCTGCTGTCCCTCCATACCTGCCTCCGTCTCTCCCACTCCCGAAACTCGGGCATCCCCAGCTAAGTGTGAGAAATGCTCTCCAACAAGGTGGTGAAAAACATAAAGATCATCACTCTGCCTTTATCTTTGTAGACTTCACCACACGTGGATACGTAGCCTGGTTAGGGTACAACAAGGTCATCTTTACATATATCCTACTCAGTTTTCCCACAAGTAATACGTAGTCTCCCAGCTGCCATTATAAAGTGGATTTCTAAAGAAGATATAGACAAAGTCTGTCCTTGTGGGCTGATACTCTTGATCCTATAAAATAAGAAACTACCACCTTCTTGCATTCTTAGATGCTCTTTCATTATCATCTTCACAGGAGGGAGCTAGTCAAAACTGAATATAGAGGAAATTAAGCAGGTGCAGGCAGAATAGAGTTATTTCTTTGCAAAATGCTCATGTATCTAAGGTTTCCTGCATTTGCATGGTGTTCTTGGATGGAGTCTTTGTCTGCTACAGCAAAAGCCAGCCATTTCTTGTGGCTTTGGGAGAGATACGCTTGAATAGAATAGTGGGTCACTTCATCGTCATAACGTTATTTTCACTTCAGTGCTTTAAATAATCTGAAAGTCTACTAGGAAGAAAAAATAAATACAGAAAAATGTAGCCTGTCTTATCCTGCACAGAACTGGTTAGGGTATATGTCCATTCCTGGGTAGTAAGCTTAAGTAAGCTTCATTTTGTTTTGAATCAAGACCAAATGCCCTGGAAAAGGCAGCAGGTATTTGCTTTGTGGAATGGGGCTCCTTTCACTGCTTGAGCCAAACCTCACTGAAACCCTAGGCACCTTCACATTCGGTTTAACTGGGCTCTGTGTCAGGGCAAATTGGTATAATTTTCTAATAAAAGCCCTAACTCACTTAGAAATCCCTCCTAAGTTTACTGAGGAGAGCATACGTCATAGGGTCTGGATGTGTCCTGTAGAGCAAATCAGCCTTTCCACCTTCAGAGCTAAATACAAAGCTGATCTCTCTGATTTGTTCTTCTATAAAGAGTTATAGAGATACAAACTAGAAACAAAGACTCCCAGGGAGAAAAAATTATTTGTTTTTGAAAACTCTTAGCTCATAGGAAATATAAATGAACTAGTGTATTAAGCAGTGGCTGGCAGGTAAGTAGGCAGATAATCTGACAAGAAACGTTTGCACTTCAGATCTCTGTATCCAAATCCCAGTGAAAAGGACAGTACAAGCCTGGGGACTATGACAGACTGAGTGCTGTCAACAGAGAGAGCACACTCAATGTGACTGAGAACACAGAACTACGGACTAGGAAAAGCTGCTCACCTTAATGTTGTGTTTAATGGAGAGCAACCTGCTGTCTAACCACTGATTTTTGGAAACCCTGCAACTTCTTCGGGAAAAGAGGAGTACTGATGTAGGGCTAGACACCACTTGCACTGATATTAATGGCAAGACATTTAATCATTTCAGTGAGGAAAGGATCAGGCCCCTAGGTGAAGGCATGAAAATGTATCTACATACTAATGAAGCAGCATCAGCAGAAAAGAAAGCCTGTTGTGTGAAAACAGCTAATTGTGAATCCAAGTCCAAAAGAGATTCTGCATTTATGTTTGCAAAAAGGCAGGCGAGACATGAAAAACAAGCCTTTTAGCCAAGGAAAATGGATATTAATTCAGTTCCCCAGCTAGGACACCTGTGCAAACAATACCATCCCCAGGCAGTTAAAACAGAGAACTCCATAGCTAGTAGGGTAACGTTGATTAACACCTGACCACTTCACAGGGAGCGAAGAATAGATTTGGCAGATTTGCAAAACGAAAAGATGTCACCTAAAAAGCCATTTCACACTCAATGCTTCTACAAGAACATTCTAGATTTGAATAGCTTTCCTCAGCCTAAAGTGGAACATTTGACTATTTTTGTGAGGTTAGAAAAAAACTTTTGATTTGGCAAATCTAAATATTCCATGAATGTAATTTTTAAACAAACTTTGCTTCTAACCATTGAAAAAGATCAAGAATTTTTACTGTAAACCGAGCTAAATTTTAAACTAGAAAAATATTTTGACGCAAGTGGGCATTTTAGTAGTTTAAAAACATTCTCCTAATGTTTTTCCAAAGTAGAAATTTAATTAAATCAACTGATGTTCATGAGTAAGTCCAATATCAAGGGTGTTTTTAATGTTCAGTAGAAAGACTTCTCATCAGATCAACTCTGCTCCAAAAAATTCTAGTAAAAGAGGTTTTGACAAAGTTCTGAGAAAATTGATTACAGTGCCCGGAGACCTCACTGCAGCAGATTACATCACACTAAGATCTTGCAGGTGGTATTCAGCTCTTCTTTGGATGACTAAATTTGGAAGTAGCCCTTAGAAACATGTAGGCAAATGAGACAATCTCTTTTTTTTCTCTCTCTCTTTTTAACTTTTCTTTTCT